>OU015490.1:61322237-61399737 GCA_907164885.2 Dolomedes plantarius
GCGCACGAGGAAACTGGACTGCAGCGGAATGGAACCAGGTCGTCTTTAGCGACGAATCCAGATTCAATCTCGGCAGTGATGACAATCGTGTTCGTGTGTGGAGAGCCCGTGGTGAATGTTTCAATCCTGCCTTTGCTGTACAGCGACACATCGCTCCCACAGCTGGTGTGATGGTATGGGGTGCCATTGCCTACAATACACGGTCACCCCTAGTATTGTTCCGTGGCACCATGACAGCCCAGCGGTATGTTAATGAAATCCTGCAACCACATGTGTTGCCACTCGTGCAACAGCTCCCAGGAGCCATTTTTCAACAAGACAATGCTCGGCCTCATACGGCAAGGGTGTCACAAGACTGTCTCCGCACTGTTACTACCCTTCCTTGGCCTGCCCGATCACCAGATTTGTCTCCAATCGAGCATATCTGGGATCATTTGGGTCGACGAGTTGGGCATCCCACGAGTTTGAACGAACTAGAGGCAAGGTTACAGCAAATATGGAACGAAATGTCGCAAGACATCATACAGAACTTGTATGACACAATGCCCGATCGTATCGCATCGTGCATTTGCACTAGAGGGGGTCCAATGGAGTATTAACTCCTCCGTTCTTTTGCCTTTTTCTCTGAAATAAATTATCCTTTTTCTTTGATTTTCTTATCATTTACTTATATCAAAGTAGTCATTACGTATGTAAAATTTCGTTTCATTTTGACGACTCCTTCTTGGTGCGCTAATTTTTTTGTCCATGAGTGTATATATATCGGATGAAATATCCACCAGAGGGCGCAGTACGCAGCGTCATAGTGAACGTCTACGCATCTGGACATTCGGCGATGGAAAGCTGGTGTATGCGGACACAGCGGACCGCGTGCAATTGCCAGGACAATATCAGTGTTCACTTATTATCTGTCTTATTATCTGTTCACTTATTATTGTCTTATTATCTGAGTTTATTTTCTGTCATATTGTGTTTTAATGTGATGTGCCGACATTTCTGACTTTGAATAAATCTACGTCGGTAAATTAACCTTTAGTTTTTGAAATACCCCTGGACGACACTTTCAAACTTGTTTCTACTCCCGGATCTCACAGTGGGGGCTCGGCCAGGATCAACTCTTGGAACTTTATGCCTTCGGGGATATTATTGATTTCGATTTTGGATTCGTACTGGTTTTCGGCTCAGTTGAAAACAGGTAGGAGAACTTTGATTTATATTAAATATATGATTGATACAAAATGTATAAAAATTCAAAGAAAGAAGATTTAATCAATTTATGAACTGAAATTGAGGAAACACCACCTGCTAGGTTGACAGTGGTGCAGTTAAAGAGTAGAATTGAAGGATGTAAAGTGTTTAAAGATGACCCAGAACATGTTACAGACTTACTAACGTCCATAATTGACGACAGATAATCTAGAATCGAAAGCGAAAGTAGAGCGAGAAATGCTTTTAAGCAAAGAATGCTTTTGAAGCCCAGTTAGCTCTAGAAAATCAAAAAAATTGAATTGGAGAAAATTAAACTCGCCCAATTAGAAAAAATTGAATGGGAGAAAATTAAATTTGCCCAACTAGAAAAACAGGTAGAATTAGAGAAAGTTAGGAGTCAAAGGGCAGATCGAAATGAATTCGCTGGTTCGAGCAGTGATACAGTGTCTAGTTCATGTAACCTAGAAAAATTGATTCACAGCATACGTGCTTTAACAATTTCTATTCCAGAAAAACCAGAAAACTTTAATTTGTTTTTTCAAACTTTAGAAAGGGCCTTTAAAACTAAAAACGTACCTAAAGAGTATAAAACGGATATTTTGATCAATCTTCTCGGTAATAAAGCGAAAAACATCTTATTTTACATAAGTAAAGATGATATTAAGTGTTACGATACCGTTAAGTCATTAGTATGCAAAGAATTCCAACCTACCGTGCAAGAACGTCTAAGTAACTTTCGGAAGGCTAGAAGATAAATCAATGAAACGCTTACGCAATTCCTGTCAAGATTATCGGCGAATTTTCAATACTATTGTAGTTTGCGTGAAGTTAATGATTTTGAAGCGTTGTGTCAACTAATCGTATCCGATAAGCATTTTCAAACTTTGGACAAAGAAGTTTCATCATACATCAATGTAAAATTGGGTGAAAAATGGCTAGAACCGAAATCTCTAGGAAAAGAAATTGATATAGGTACTTTGTAAATAGAGGTAGATCTTTTAGTGAAGTAAGTTTTCAGACGCAGGAAAACACTAATAAATTTCAGAAATTTCCCCAAGAGGCTAAATACACTCCACCCCCTAAGAGAAACAACTCATTTAAATATAGATATCCGTCCAAATAATGCCAAATGCGGAAGTTTTAATCATCTGGCAAAATATTGCGCTAATCGAATCAAAAACCACACCGAAAGACAAACTATTCCCTCAAAACAAAATAAAAAAACTGAAAATAAATTGGTAGCTAAAGTTAAAATCCCCTCTTCACAGTCGCTTGAACGTGTGAATATTAACATTTATGGAAACTTAATTAAAGCATTAATTGATTCAGGAAGCGAAATTTGTGTTTTAAATCCGAAATACACCCCAAACGTCTCAATCAAGTGTGACGGGGAAATTGAATTAATTTCAGCCTTTGGAGAAAAAATAATTGCCGATACTGCAAATATTTCTGTCTGGCTCGAAGATTCGGAAAAACCTACGAACGTAAATTGCGCTGTCACAGATAAGTTACACGTACCATTTATTATTCCTCCTAAAGTTTTACATGCATTGAAAGAAGCAATCTATAAACATCCTGTATCTGTCGGACAAATTGATGACTTAGTGGTTCACACTTCTGAGCGTGAGATTTTTCGTTGCCCTGAAATGAGTAATCAAGAAATACAAACGGGATTAAGCGATAAGCAGAGATGTTTTGTAAACGAAAGAGAAAAAGGACTTGAATCTTTTTTAGTTAATTTATAGCTGACTGAGGACTGTCCTTATGATTTGAGCCATATTTCGAACTCGGAGATAAAAGATGAATTAAATAAGTTAATTTCCGATTACAACCCGATTAAAACAGAGACAACAAATTTAAAAATGAAAATAATTTTAACGGAATAGAAACCAATTTCGATTCGTAATAGGCGTCTACCACTAATAGAAAAAAGAGAAGTTGAAAGCCAAATCAACGAGTGCTTGAAATAAGGTATTATAAAGTAAAGTGTATCAAATTATTCATCACCAGTTGTAATTTGTAGAAAAAAAGATGGGACAATGTGCCTATGTGTTGACTACCGACAATTAAACAAAAAGATGATTAAGGATAAATATCCTCTGCCAAATTTAGAAGAGGTTATAGATAAATTAGAGATGGGTAAGGTTTTCACTACTCTTGATCTTAAAAATGACTTTTTTTCACGAAGACATCAATGAAAATAGCCAAAAATACACGTCATTTGTTACAGAAAGCGGATAATATGAATTTTTGAAAGTCCCTTTTGGATTAGCTAACAGTCCCGCGGTTTTCCAGAGATATATAAATCATATTTTTAGAGATTGTTAAGGGATGGTACTTTGATTATATACTTAGATGATATTATTATTCCCTCTGAGGATGAAATTGAAGGTTTAGAAAAATTAGTACGGGTTCTAAATACACGAGCTAAATACGGTCTTGAGCTAAAGAAATGCAAGTTTATGAAAAAGAAGATTGAATTCTTAGGACATATTATTGAACAGGGTACTATTCGACCCTCTAAAGAAAAAACATAGCCGTCCAAAATTTCCCTGAACCTAAGAATATTAAAGAAGTTCAAAGTTTTCTCGGACTAACCGGATTTATAAGAAAATTTATTCCACACTATGCTACAATAGCGAGGCCTTTAAGTGAGTTGCTGCATGCCTCAACACCTTTTAAGTTTAATGATGAACAAAAACACCGTTTCGGAAACTCAAGGAACTTTTATGTAACGAACCTATTTTACACCTATTTAAACCGGGGAGAAGCATAGAAGTCCATACGGATGCCTCTAAGTTAGGATTTGGGCAAATTTTGCTACAAAAGGACGATGATGATAATTATCACCCGATTCATTATATGAGTCGCAAAACCTCATTACAAGAAGAGAAGCTGTGTAGTTACGAATTAGAAGTACTAGCCGTTGTAGAGGCTCTTAAAAATTCAGACACTACTTGTTGGGTACAAAATTCAAAATTTATACTGATTGTTAAGCTTTTGTGGAAACAATGAATAAGAAAGAAACAGCACCTAAAGTGGCGCGATGGTCTCTTTTCCTACAACAATACGATTATGAAATCAAACACCGCCCTGGTGAACGTATGAGACATGTCGATGCACTTAGCAGACATCCAGTTATGAGTGTCACATGCGAAGGTATAACAAATAAAATAATTAAGTCCCAAGAAGATGACGAGTATATAGAAACCATTAAAAATTATTGGAAGATGGTAAAACAATGGATTATATTTTGAAGAACAATGTGCTATACAAAATAGTAAACGATTCAGAAGTCTTGGTAGTACCTCAAATGATACAGACCGGGGTTGTTAGAAACGCTCATCAGTTAGAACATTTTGGAATAGACAAAACTGAGGATGTAGTTAAACGCGATTTTTATTTTCCGAACATTAAAAAATGTGTTGGAAACGTCATAAATAACTCTGCCAAATGTATCTTAGTAAATAAGAAAGCAGGAAAAACAGAAGGTTTGTTAAATCTGATTCCTAAAGAAGACGTGCCTTTGTCTACTTACCGTGTTGATTTTATTGGTCCCCTTCCGACCACAAACAAACACTACAATCACATCTTTAGCGTGATAGATGCTTTCACAAAGTTTGAAGAGATTACATGCAACGTTGATTCCTGTTCTATCCAAATTATCATTACACGATCCAACCGAGTGGTACAAACATGTAGACATATTGCAAAGAACGATCAATTCAACAGAATCGAGAAGCACAAAAAAGACACCATTCGAAATGTTAACAGGAGTCAAGATGAGAAGCAGAGAGGAATCCAGAATTTTAGAAATATTAGAAGAAGAAAGAATCCACTTTATGATGAATAACCTTAAAGAGATCCGCGAGGACGAGAAGAAAAACATTTTGAAGATACAGGAAGAATACCGAAGAGGATTTGACAAGTAAAGGGAAAAAAGCCCATGTCTATAAAGAAAGAGACCTTGTGGCTATCCAACGTACTCAATTCGGTAGTGGAATGAAGCTAAGGCCAAAATTTCTCGGACCCTACGAAGTGATCCTTGTAAAGCCCAAGGACAGATACGAAGTTAAGAAACTTGGAGAACATGAAGATCCAAACCTGGCCAGTTCTTCGGCTGATCTGTTAAAACCGTGGATTAACTAACCTGTCCACACACTTCTCTGTAAATACTCTCTCTCTCTCTCCCCCTGTTTTATTCTTTTCTTCAGATTTGTTCCCGTGCAGCGAAGACTCGGGTCTTACAGGTCTGATGGCCGAGCGCTGTCGGATGAAATATCTACCAGAGGGCGCAGTACGCAGCTTCATAGTGAACGTCTACGTATCTGGACATTCGGCGATGGGAAGCTGGCGTATGCGTACACAGCGGACTGCGTACAATTGCCAAAATAATATCAGTGTTCACGAGTTTATTTTCTGTCATATTGTGTTTTAATGTGATGTGCCGACATTTCTAACTTTGAAAAAATCTTCTTCTTCGCTATCACTACAGCCTGTTACAGGCCAAGGTTGTCTCGCCAATTTTTCCCCACCTAGCTCGATCCCGTTTAATGGCCCTCCATCGGTTCACTCCAATTGTTCTTAGGTCCTTTTCTACCTCATCCAACCATCTGGTTGGGGGTCTTCCTCTTCGTCACCTTCCCTCCAAATTTGAAAAGGTGACTTTTTTTGTGGTAAACGTGTCATATCTGAATATGTGGCCTAGCCACCTAATGCGAGATGCTTTTGCCACCTTTAAGATGTCGGGTTCGCCATACTTTTTATATATTCCGTGATTATAGGCGATTCTACAAATGTTGGTTTGCATAATTGGACCAAAAATCTTCCTCAAATTTTTTCTTTCAAAAATAAATAAACGATCTTCTTCTGCCCTGTTCAGAGCCCAGCATTCACTCCCGTATAGGATAACAGGTGTTATCAGGGTCTTATATAGACTTATTTTTGTTTTAATGCTGATGAATTTGGATTTTAGTTGGTTTCTAAGGCCATAGAAACATCTATTAGCCATGGCTAGTCTGCTTTTAATTTCAATTTTTAGGTCATTGCAACTTGAGATCATTGTGACCAGGTATTTAAATTGCTTTACATTCTCAAATGTGTAGTTATTGATCTCCAGAGGGGCTGTATCTATTTTTTTATTTGTTGCAATCATAAATTTAGTTTTATCCTCATTGATGGTTAGACCCATCTTTCCCGCTGCATTCTCAAGTGAAAAGAAAGCCTCATCGACAGCTTGTCTAGTTCGTTTGAATAAATCTACGTCGGTAAATTAACGTTTAGTTTTTGAAATACCCCTGGACGACACTTTCAAACTTGTTTATACTCCCGGATCTCACATATATATATATATATATATATATATATACAGTGGACGCTCGTTAATTCGAACTCGGTTAATTCGAACTTTCGGTTAATTCGAACTAATCCAAAGGCCCCAAAAAACTTGTATTGGAATTAATGTTAAAAATATCTCATTAATTCGAACTAAATTTTTATCACTTCGGTTAATTCGAACTAAAAATTTGACAAAAAAAAAATTATTTTTCCTCGTTTAACGGAGAAAATACACGCTGTATTTATTATTTTGTGTGCCAAAATCATCTGTATTTCTTTTCTGTGTAAAGAGGCACATGCCTGCATTCCTAGACTATTGCATTTCCGCTAAACATTAAGAACATCAGTACTCGGACAAAGCGATTTTCCGTTATTTGTATCGATTTTCTTAGAATTTCAGAAAAATCAGTCTTTGCTACAGATTCTAGGGAGCTGCGTCAGTTTTGCTGACTTTGCAGACAAGTTAATGTAATCTAGTTTTTCTTCCTGGTTTGGTTTGGAGTGCTACGGTCAACTTTTTGCTACACGAGGGATAATTAGACCGGGACCTACAGTTTAAAGCCGATTCCGAACGGCTACAAGCATCCATGCCAACAGTAGGACTCGAAACCACAGGATCTGAACAGAATGCCAGCGCCCTAGCCATTCGGCCATCACCTGGCAAGTTTTTCCTCCTCAGTGTGTGCTGTGAACGTGTAAAAATGCAGGATGTCTACACGTAGAAAGTACAAAACCCTAACTTTGGAGACAAAGGTAGAAATTTTAAAGAAAGTAGAGAATGATGAGTGTAAAACAAAGTTACCAGCTGACTATGGAATTTAAAAAAAATACCTTGTCAACTTGTTTGAAAAACAAGGGTCAATTTTAGATTCATGGGAAAAATTAAAATTTGCTAGAGGAAGGAAACGCATGAGAAATGCGTCCCATGAAGATCTAGAAAACGCTCTACTGCTATGGTTCCAGGATGTTAGATCTCGAAATTTTCCGATAAATGGGCCTTTAGTACAGACGAAGACTGATGAATTGGCAAGTCGAATGGGTATTGAAGATTTTAAATGCAGTGATGGAGGGCTTTCTCAATTTAATCAAGGCACACTATTTCTTATCAAACTGTATGTGGTCAAAGCTCTAATGTAAACGAAGACGTATGCTCTAATTTCGGTACGAAACTGCAAGGGCTTTTCTCTACCTGCCGAAAGATATTTTTTAATGCGGACGAAACTACATTTTTTTATAAACTCTTGCCAAACAAGACATTACATTCTAAAGGGAATGCTTGCGTAGGAGATAAAAACAGTAAAGACAGGATTACAGCTTTAGTTTGTGCTAATATGGATGGGAGCGAAAAGCTTAAATTATTAGTGATTGGAAAGTCCAAGAATCCACGAAGTCTTAAAAGAATTAAAACAACACTGCCAGTTTATCCAATACAAAAATGTTTACTTCAAATCGAGACGCTGGCTGAACAATGTAGGCATCATAAACAAAACCAAACATCCATTTTACAGTTCTTCTTAAAACTGTAATTCATATTTTTAATTAAGGTTTACTTTCTACTGCATATCATCTGCTTCATTTTATGATTAAGGTAAGTCTGTATTGCTTTTTAATATGTTTAATTTTAGATAGCATAGTATAATTTATTTTCTGAGGTTATACATACAAGGAGATTTTTCTTCTTCAGTGATACACTTTTAAGGTTATATATTTTCTCTTAACATCGGATAATTCGAACTTTTTTCTGAGAACCTTTGAGTTCGAATTAACGAGCGTCCACTGTATATATATATATGAAAGATATAAAATTTAAGTTGATTCCCTGTAAATTTTCTTCCCTTCCCATGCTTAAGATGGCATTACCAAATTCTGTTTTCAAGAACCCAGGAATATTTTTCATAGCGTCAGCAATTCCTGGGCAAGCCACACTTTTCTATGCCCAAATAAGGCGATCGTCCTGGCACAACTGATGCAACTTGCAAGAAACATCTTTGGTCAGCAAATTCTTCAACCGCAGATACCTATATACGCAAACCCCGGGAATCACTCGGGTGTTGGCTTTCCATTAGATAAGATGTCTGTTTAGCCACTCGGAAATATATTTCTTTTTCTAATAGTTCTGTAATCTGATCTTATTTCATTACAGAATTTATAGCCGGCAGGATTCTCTGCAGTGAGGATACCAGTTTTAAATTTTTAATTTCAATATGTAAACGGAGTTTTAATTAATTTTACCAGCACCCGTCGTAAAACTTCATTCGCCCTTTCGTGCGTCGAAAATAGCAGCGAGCAGAAATGGATTATAACTGTCTTTGGTGAATTTACGCTGTTCTGTGACCTAGTTTTGAAGAAGCAATGCAGAAAGGGGAAAAACCCAATTTGAATCAAACCGTGGACTTAACCGGTGAAAATAACGAGCCATCTCACGTCCGATTTTCAGATTTACATGTGTTCAAATGAAGTGCCGAAAATTACATCGCAGAATATGAGCAGGTTTGTGAACTGTTGACATTAAATCCTATACAAAAAAATATATTCTTTCGCAAGCTGTGTACCGGAAATGTGGAACTATTTCTTCAATCCAATCCCCTCTTTAAAAACTTCGAAGAATTAAAAACAGAACTGCTTAAAGAATTTAAGACGGAGAAGTAAACCCGAAATACATCAGTAATTGTTAAGACGGAAAAAAGGAAGCGAAGAAACTTACGAAGCGTATTACTACACTATCCAGCAAATAGATTCGAAAGCAGCGATGTCTACGTTTTCACCTCAACGGATCATCCGTTTTTCAATATGAGTGCTCAAGTCACTGTTTACGCGGCTCTCCTTTTTTTCTATGTGTCACTTATTACAGCATAAAATTGTTCCGTTTTCTTCACCTGCCCACAACGCCGCAGTTTGTTTTGAATTACTCCAATTGTGAAATTCTGCTACTTAATTATGTTGTGCAATGTGCTTTTCGCGATACGATTCGTGTTCATCATTGCCCTTGTTGGGCTGCAACCAGAAGAAAAATGTTTGCTCCTGCGTCAACAACTTGTTCCGGATCAGACTTTTTCCCACTCCTTCCCCTACGAACGTTTGGATTTGAAGTTATGTAACCATTGGTGGCATATTTCCATAAAATTAAATGTTATGCCGAAGAAAAAAAATAATTAAAATAAATAAATAAAAAATAAATATTTAAATTGGGACTCTTAAAGGTAAGACGAATTGTCTATAAAATTGCATAACTTTTCACATATCTGATTTTATGATTAATTGATTATCTTTAAGTTAAAGTTATAATGATAAAATTTTATGAAAGTGTGTAAGTTATGTATGTGAAATTATAATTAATGTTTTTAAATATGTTGATACTAAAAAGGGTTAGCTAAATCAATTACAAACGTAAATTTAATCATACTTTTGTTCAGAAATTTAACATTATTTTTATTCTTTTTAAACTAGCCAAGATCGTTCTTTGCAGATCGTTCTTTTAAGTATCTGTTTCTCACACGCAGTTTTAAATCTAGTAAAATACGGAGTAAAGTAGGTCATTCCTACTATAAACATGGGTCGAGAGCCAGCGTGCGCATTATTGTATACACATAGTTGAAGGTTATGTTCCACAGCAATAAATATCGTTTAGCCATCTGCCGCTCAGACGAATCGGGTGTTTACGGAATTGTACTTGTTTTTCAATTTTATAATGTTTTCCTTTTTCCTTTCTCGCCTCAATAATGAGTGATTAATAAATATAATTTGTCAGAGCCTCTGTAAAAATAAGTCGCGTAAAAGTTAAATTTGCTTTCTTTCATTTTGTATGATGTATGTTCTTTCTTCGTTTCTCTTCCATGTTTTAATCAATGTTTTTTGCATTTGAGTCTTTAAATTATCCACATGAATATTTTCTCATCTTTATAAATATTTTATAGATTATAAGAGTTAAGAATTTGTTTTATTATATTGAAGTATTAAAGTATGGTTTTGAATCTCGTAATTTTATTATGTTGAAGGTTAGTCAGGAATATAAGTACTATAGGAGATTTTCTGGTGTAAAAGTAGAAATTCAAGGCGTAGTTTGTCATATAAACGGAGCGTCCTTCTAATAGCTGCTAGGGTACCATAATAAGCCACGGATGATTTTTCACACCCGTCTGCTAATAAATGTTCTCCCACTCCAGAAATTTCTCAAAATAGAAAGAATAGAGAATACATAAATAGGAATAAAAAGTATAAAGAAAGATATGTTTGAATATATTGAATAAAGTGTAAGGAATATTACATATTTTATCAATTAAGAGATGTATTTATAAGTTTTGAACAAGCATGAGCAGTTTTACATGTTTCTTTCAATTCACATATTGGTTAGAGTTTTTAGTTGATTATTGAATGATTATAATTACATACATGAATAATATTAGTACATGAATAATAATGAGAAGGAAAGGAAGTTGTTTGGAAGATTGTAAAGAAATTTGAAGGGTGATAAATTTTGATTCCATACATTTAAAAACAAATACTTTTTGTCTTGTATTTTAAGATGTGTTTTTCATTTAAAGGATAATAATAATGGTGATAATAATGTGAATGTCAGAGATCCGTTTCCTTTTTGTTTTGTTGGGTGCCTAACACCCCTTTGACTCCACTTATGTGGTTAAACTTTGTGTGTTGTTAAAAAAAAAAAAAAAAAAAGCTAGTTTAAACTCTCTTTTTGAGCTACTTCTGTGTGTATTTATTGATGTGGATCTCATAAGCAATTGTATAGTTGTAGTATATTTTTGAGAAAAATTTCTGGAACAGATGTGGACTTCTACATTACATTTTAGTATTATAGGTGTTTTTTATATTTTGGTATGTTAATAACTGATATTGTAATAAAGATTGTTGACACATGATGAAGATAACCTAACTTTGATGGATTTAGATACCTACCTTAATTTCGTAGTTAATTATATTTATTTAGAGAACTTTTGATGCTAGTTTGCCTTTCACAAATTACCATCTGAATTATTTCAAAAGAATATTTATTAAAAGGAATGTTGATGTGCTTAAGTTAAAGAAAAATTTTGTCAATGTTAGGGCTAACATGACATGTCACAGGTTACCCCTAATTTTGTCAAGTGTGTTGATGATCTGAGTTATATTATTTTTGTTGACACCGGAGAACCCTTTTGCTAGCACAAGGGGTAGTTCCTCCCCCAGAGTGATGAGCCTCTTTCTGTCTTTGCACCAAGGCACCCTCATGATCACTGACAATCTTTCACGTTAGACATCACAGAGGATAGCCCATTTTCACCTCTAGGTTTGTCACTTATGTCATGATAGGTACCAATGCTTTTATAATTTGACTTTTTTGAAGTGAAACTAGTGACGATGTTAAAGCACACAATGTTTTGAATATTACCTAATATGAAGCTGATGCCCATTTACTTAATTAAGAAGTTATAACAAGTTATTTTGAGTTGTTTAATTCATGATCTTATATATTGTTAAAAAACTTGACAGGTATCTAAATTCTATGCTGTAATTGAAGTAACACTTTCAGAATAATATAACAATCAGTTTTATAATTATTAAGGTGAATTTTGAATTTTATAATATTTAATTTAATGTCATGATGCATTCTTTTCCTCAGTTGAGTTGTTCTTGTTTTGTTTTTATTTTTCTATATTTTTTCAAAAACAATTGTCGGGTTGTCATGGCCACACAACTCGAAACTTTTTTTTTCATTCGGCAAAATTTTATTTTTGGTTTTTGGGGTTTTTCTTTGAGAGCAACTACGGTTGAGAAACTGAATCCATCTACCTACATTTGATCATCCACAAAAATTTTTTTGAAGTGGTGGGAGAAATCTGTTTTAACCTCCTTTCCAACTTCAGAGTCAGCATTCCTCAGCAAACGTGAGGATACACGGTTGTTTGAGAGAGATGTGATTTGTGTATAAGAAGTAAAGTATGTTTAAGGTATAAAATGTGTATTGCTATTGAAACGAATTTTGATGTAATGAAGTTGTTTTATTAATGTAACAGTACTTTGAAGAAAAAGAAGAGATATTGATATGAAATGAATGTAAAAATTTTTAATATTGTAATTTTGCACGAATAGAGAATTGTAATGAATATAAGAGTACCCAAGGAAGTTAAATAATATAATAGAGTAAATTTTGATTGTGATATAAACAATGTCAGTATTAAGGGAATAAAAGGTGAGAACTAATAATACAATATGTGGACAATGTTAAGAGATAGTTTCCAAGTAGTGTCAATATTTATATTGTGTTTAATTCATATCAAATATATCAACATAATATGTCATGTAATCATAGAATTTATGTTATCGTCTTATATTTTGAATACAAGTCTTATATTTTGAACTTATACTGTATTTATGGTTAAGTGCATACGAAGCAAATAAGATGAAGGATAGTAGGGAAACCGCATGGACCTGCTATCTGGAGGAACCATTGTGGAGTATGCCAGATTTTATTTTGTAATCTTATGTTATATTCTGAATAATTGTAAAATTTTGTAGTTTATTTTTTTATGTTTTGTATGAGAGCCTCCACCCGGGTAGACAACGTTTTTAAAATGGGGGGATATGAAAGATATAAAATTTAAGTTGATTCCCTGTAAATTTTCTTCCCTTCCCATGCTTAAGATGGCATTACCAAATTCTGTTTTCAAGAACCCAGGAATATTTTTCATAGCGTCAGCAATTCCTGGGCAAGCCACACTTTTCTATGCCCAAATAAGGCGATCGTCCTGGCACAACTGATGCAACTTGCAAGAAACATCTTTGGTCAGCAAATTCTTCAACCGCAGATACCTATATACGCAAACCCCGGGAATCACTCGGGTGTTGACTTTCCATTAGATAAGATGTCTGTTTAGCCACTCGGAAATAAATTTCTTTTTCTAATAGTTCTGTAATCTGATCTTATTTCATTACATATATATATATATATACACTCATGGACAAACAAATTAGCGCACCAAGAAGGAGTCGTCAAAATGAAACGAAATTTTACATACGTAATGACTACTTTGATATAAGTAAATGATAAGAAAATCAAAGAAAAAGGATAATTTATTTCAGAGAAAAAGGCAAAAGAACGGAGAAGTTAATACTCCGTTGGACCCCCTCTAGCGCGAATGCACGATGGGATACGATCGGGCATTGAGTCATACAAGTTCTGTATGATGTCTTGAGACATTTCGTTCCATATTTGCTGTAACCTTGCCTCTAGTTCGTTCAAACTCGTGGGATGCCCAACTCGTCGTCCCAAATGATCCCGGATATGCTCGATTGGAGACAAATCTGGGGATCGAGCAGGCCAAGGAAGGGTAGTAACAGTGCGGAGACAGTTCTTGTGACACCCTTGCCGTATGAGGCCGAGCATTGTCTTGTTGAAAAATGGCTCCTGGGAGACGTTGCATGAGTGGCAACACATGTGGTTGCAGGATTTCATGAACATACCGCTGGGCTGTCATGGTGCCACGGATCAATACTAGGGGTGACCGTGTATTGTAGGCAATGGCACCCCATACCATCACACCAGCTGTGGAAGCGATGTGTCGCTGTACAGCAAAGGCAGGATTGAAGCGTTCACCACGGGCTCTCCACACACGAACACGATTGTCATCACTGCCGAGATTGAATCTGGACTCGTCGCTAAAGACGACCTGGTTCCATTCCGCTGCAGTCCAGTTTCCTCGTGCGCGGCAAAACTCCAAACGGAGGCGTCGATGGGTGGCCGTCAAGGGCAGCACACGTAATGGGCGCCGCGATACCAACTGTCCTTCATCCAGGTGCCTTCGTATGGTTCGAGAAGACACAGAGGCCCCTAGTGAAGGTGCTACCTGTGCCTGGATGGCGGCCGATGAAGCAGTTGGCTGTACCCGTGCATTTCTTACGATGTGGCGGTCTTCTGGACGACTGGTCTGTCGAGGGCGTCCTGAGCCTGGTCTTCGTGTACATGACATCTCTCGGGTCCACTGGTCCCAACACCTCCTCACAACACAACCAGAGTGGCCTAATTGACGAGCTACTCGCTTAACTGACCACCCAGCTTCCATCATCCCGACGATTCTCCCTCTCTCAAACTGCAACAACTGCTTATATTGTCTTCGAACACGGAGTAATGGCATGTCTATCTCAGCTCTTCCTTTGTAAATGATTCAGCACACTTAAACAAGCTTTGGTTACCTGTTTTATACTCCACAGAGTACGATGTTCAACGCCCTCTACCGGCTATACGTAATGCGCAACCACGCTGCATTTCTAATCATTTGCATATCTCCCCGACATGTACCTTCATTGCAAGTTTCGTTACGATCCCGCAATTATTTCTTGGTGCGCTAATTTTTTTGTCCATGAGTGTATATATATATATATATATATATATATATATATATATATATATATATATATATATATATATATATATATATATATATATATATATACATATATATATATATTATTTATTTATTTATTTATTTATTTATTAATACTCTATTACAAAGCTAGAGAGATTCCTCAGAATAAACAAATTAACGTGTTTATCTAAAGCGAGATTTAAAACTGCCATTGAGCATGCGCAGAAAGCAATTTTTAATTGTATATTATCGCTCATTAATAGAAATTACGGTTACAAAATCCAAATTTGACACATCTATAAATTAAAATATTTCGTTTAGAACAGGGGTGTTTAACATTTTGCAGCATCTGGGTCACATGGTAATTTTTTTCAAGGCAAGCTGGCCGCATAAAAAAGTTATCGCCCCTTAAAACAATTATCCGAATATCGATAAAAGGAAAACATTAATTATAAAACTAATGTAACTATAAAAAATATTATTATTTGATGAAATTATAACAACTTTTGCAACTAAATATGATTTTGAATTAATTTTAATTGCATTACGATTAGAAAAATAGTGAAAGACAACATACGTACTCTGACAGTGCAGAGTAAGGGCCTGTTCACATAGGAGTCCGTTGCGGAGCGTTAAAGTATTGAAATATATTTAACCAATGACAAACCTCCAAACGATTAGCAATGAGATTTTTAACGCCTATGATTGGTTTATTTTCGTCTCAACTTCATCGTTTCTTAACGCTACGCAACGGACTCCTATGTGAACAGGCCCTAACGCACTATGTTTTGAATTAGCGGCTAGAGACGATTGCATAACATGTGGGGCATCTGGCGCCAGCCTCGTATCCGAAGGCAATGATTCATCCACCTGAGAACAATTTTCACAGTTCGAAAACGGTACTTTCGTTTCCGATGGAACATGAACTAGAGAATTGTGACCTGATTTTTTACAAATTCTACAGACAAACGTTGATTTACATGGTGCATTATGAAACTTTAAACAATTTTTACACAATTTGTTTTCATTTAATATTTCTATACGTTTAGGAACAATCATATTCAAAAATTTCGAACATCGGTACAACGGATGTTCTATGTTACACAAAACGCAGGGTTTGACGTAACTTTTTTGTTTATTTTGATTAACAAGTAAATTGTTCACTTTGCTTGTTGTAGCCTGACGAAATTTAGTTGTGGTTGGGGGGTTGTAAATCTGATCTAAAACAAGAGATCTTGCATGTAAAACCTGAAGAAGCTTTTCAAGCGATGGAATTTCCTTTGATGTAAGAGACATTTCATATGCCTTTCTTGTTTCATTATCTAAATTTTGTGAAATTATATTTACAAATATTGCATTCGTAAGTTCGTTACACTCTAATTTTAGAACCTTTAAGGCTCTTAAGCTTTTATTTACTGTGTCTGTAATTAATCTTGAACCTTTTGATGACTCAACATTTAATTTTTCTATTTTGAGAATAGACTGTACTATTCGACGTTGACGAATTCTATGTGAACAGGCCCTAAGGGCCTATTCACATAGGAGTCCGTTGCATAGCGTTAAGGAAAAGATGACGTTGAGACGAAAATAAACCAATCATAAGCGTTAGAAATTTCGTTGCTAATCGTTTGGAGGTTTGTCATTGGTTAAATATTTTTCAATACTTTAACGCTCCGCTGCCAGACTACTGTGTGAACAGGTCCTTACTCGTATCGAAATATTATTAAACAATCACTGACCTCCAAATAATTAGCCACGAAATTGTTAAGATCTTGGATTGGTTAAGATTGTTTCGATACGAGATAGGGCCTGTTCACATAGGAGTCCGTTGTTGAGCGTTAAAGTATTGAAATATATTTAACCAATGACAAACCTCCAAATTATTAGCAGTGAAGTTTTTAACGCCTATGATTGGTTTATTTTCGTCTCAACGTCATCTTTCCCTTAACGCTACGCAACGGGCGGTGGTGAAAGTTGTTTTACAAATTTTAAAATTTATCCTGTGCACAAATATGCCAAACACGTGTTTTGCTCCGGGTTGTTCTACTGGCTATCGATCAGCCTTAAAAAGAAATAAAGAAACTGGACAGAGAAATCGTAGTATATTTGCTGCTCCTAAGGTAAGAACATTATTATTATTTTGTGTTAATATAAGATGTATAATAATGAGAGAAAAGTACAGCTGCTGTGTTTTAAGCGAACGCAAAGGTAAGACATCTTAAGTTCTGCTGGAAATAAGCGTGTTTTATTTTTCAATCATCCCTATATCCCATCAGAAAAAAATCATCAGGTGCTCACAAAGATCTATTGTATGTAAACAGATGTAAATAATTACTGATACTATTGCTCTAAAGGAAATCGCTCAATCAATAAAAGATGTACGATACTTACGTATATAATGAAGCATTAGTTTTTGATGGTTTTCAAATTTTTAATTACAAATTTACCTTCATTAGCGATTGTAATTCATTTGATATGTTTGTGGAATGTAACAAGTTATCAGAGAGTGAATTTTATACCTAGCATACAATTTTCATTTTATAAATATATATTGATTTTGTTTGTTGTTCATTTCAATTCTACTCATTCCAGGATAGTGAACTTTTGGAGAAATTGTAAAAAGCCATCCCCAGAAAAGACAAAGTTTTCAGTATTCGTGACAGGCTCTGTGAGTTGCATTTTGAAAAAGAGTGTATAGAAAAGTCATATGCGACTACACTCACTGATGGAGCAATATTTACTCTTGAGAGAGGGTTACCACTTTTAAAAGCAGGTTCTATACCAACATTATTCCCAAATTTACCAAAATATCTGTCTGTTAGAACATGCAAGAGAAAAGCTCCAGCTCCTCGTCATTCTTCATTTGAAAAAAAACAAAAGACCTAATATAAGTAAAGATGTTGAATCTCATACAGAAGCTGAACAACAGCAAAATTATTATTTTGCATTTTTGATTCATTTAGAAAATATACAAAACCCAGATTCATGGTGGACAATAACATCTACTCAAGAGTATCTGATATGTTCAAAATGGAATTCTAAATATTCTTGTGAGCGACGAGTCATTTTGTCAGGATTCCTCTGTAAAAGTACGTACAGAATATTATTGTTTAAAAAAGTTGAAATTGCAAAATGGTTAATGGTTAATTTTAAAATGTTAAATGGTGTAAAATAATGTTCTAAGTATATTACTTTCACCTTAACTATTAGATATAAAAGTAATGAACAGTTGTTTCCAATTGTTGTATTGATTAATGTAATCATAAGTACTTTTTCAACAGATTTCTTTACTTTAAGAATACATGACATAATGAATTAATGCATATTGATTTTAATCATTAAATATTACTAATAATAGAAATTGAAGTACACTGCTTTTCAAATTTCAGATTTTTTGGGGAAATATAGAAATATCACTGGATGTTGATGTGCATGATATTGAAAGCCTGTCATTTTTACTACAGCGTGTTAATGATTTAGTAATTTGCAAAAATTCTGAATCAGGGTAAGACTAATTTTAATCTGTTTCATTGGGTGGTAACATTTGTTCTTGAACTTTACTTATTGTTTCATTTTATTTTAGGATGTCTATTAGTTGTCTTGGGTATCTCTCTAAGAAAAATAAGCAAACACTGTGTAGTGTGTGCTGTCTATCTGGTTAATCAGTATTATTTCTCACATTTTTTTTCCATAAGAGATTATGAACAATGATAAAAAAATTTCTTCACAATTCTTTTCTGTAATTTCATTTCCTTAATTATTAAATTATTACAAAATTCTGAACTCATTTATTCTGAAACCAATACACAGTTATTCTAAAAAAGTTTATTTACTCATTTCCTTTAAGAATTTTAATGAATTGTAGCAAAAAAAGCACTTGAAATAAAGATTTTGAATGAAAATAAACAATTGTTAAATTGAATAAATAAATTCATATTAAATACGCACTAAAACAAAACAACTTGTTTTCGCTAGGAAAAATACGAAAAATCCATATTAAAGCATATGGTTGTCCGTGTCTAAGCCGCCCGCTATTACACGCGCGCGCCATCTAGTGGCAGCGACAAAATGTGAGACATTTTTTTTACACTGAGCTGCTCCTCCTTCTGTAGCTTCATGATTTGACGTCATGAACATTTTTATCTTTAAACTGTCAATGTTGGCAACAGCTAATCGAATAATTTTCGCGGCAATAGTTGTAAACAAACAGTCGCGGTGCCAAGGAAGTATAGTGTTTTATCACAAAATTCATAATGGAAGGGACTTCAGAATTTGATGACATGGATGTCTCCGAACAAGTCGTTATAGATGATGCTATAGATGTTGTTAGTAAAACAAATGACGATATTAGTAAGCCCTCTACGTCTAAAGTTCCAGAAAGAACTGAGAAACTGGCAAAGCTCCCTCTCACAAGAATAAAAAATTTAATCAAATTAGATCCAGATGTTAGCTTAGCTAGCCAAGATGCAGTGTTTGTTCTTGCTAAAGCTACGGTGGGCTTCTACTCAATTTTATCCTGTTATTGTTTATTTCTTTCATATGTTTTTTCATTTTTTTCCTCATGGATTTTATTCATTACATCTCTGATATTTGTAATCAGTAATACCAAATATTCGTTAATAAATTCTGATTATATGATCAGACATTGTAAGAAAATGTTACACAGTTTCTGTACCTCAGACAAAAGGTAGTTGAAATACATTCAGTGTAAAAATTAGACTAATTTTTTTGCTTAGTATTGAAGTTTATAATTACAAATTCATGACGGAAGGTCGAAAAGTTTTATTATTCACTGCTTTTACAAAACTTTTGATGCGTTTTTATAACTAACAACAATCATTTTGTTTTAGGGTTCCACATAGCATTTACATAGACAGTCTACTTTGCTTTAGTTTTATTGTTAGCATAGTGATCTTTTTTCTGGAATAAAGGTAATCCATTTTTGAGGTCCCCTGAAATATGGTTAAGGGTGTTGTTACAAATGTTAAGCTTTGGGGGAAAAAATATGTATGCCTATGAGAAAAATATTTACCTTCATGGATGATTTATATGTTTACTCTAAATTACTTTTTATTTTCTTTTTGAGAAGATTATTTATTTGTGTTTCCCTATTATAGGAAATGTTTATCACTATGTTAGGAAGAGAAGCTTATAAATTTACAAAGCAGAACAAGAAGAAAACCATTCAAAGGAGAGATATTGGTAAGTTACTTTAATAATATCCAGAATTTATCTATGTCTTAAGTTTTTAGGCCAAATAAGTTGAAGACTAACCTGTCCTAAAGTAAATGTATGATATATTAATAAAATTATAAATTTACAAGTTTGTTTTATTTACTCTCAGTAAGTGATTTACTGATAATAAATTAAACAGTATGATGTGGGTTGTGACTCAACCCAAATAATTTTCTGTGAGATAAGATTCTATCCAAATTGTGTGGGAGGAGCACTTATGTTTCTCAAAGAGGCATATTTTTGGCGAAAATAGTCGAGAATATCTCTTCTCCCCAAGAATTAATATAGCTTTTGATGTATGAAATTTGTAAATGGAGAAATAGTAATGTGACAGCTGCCCGATTTTCTCAGTTGCTCGCCAAGTCAATTTTTTTCATGTCAACCTTGGCACCATTATTGTTTACCCCAGCCCTCGACACGGCAAGTGAGTAGGACTGATTCTTAAATCCTACCCCTTTACACTACTTGTCCGATAACATGCAACACAGCTTATTTATTAACCATTTTCAATAAAATAAGATTATAAAGAAATTTTACTTGTAAATATCCGGTGATGATTTTTAAAAATAATGTTGAAGTTTATTATTAAAAAAGTCGTCGTTTTTGAAAAAAAAAGCATACTTACTGCCGATTTTGTAATCCAACTTCAACAGTATAACTAATGCAGCCTGATATTTAGAAACAATACTGCTAATTGGCAACATAGCTATTTAGTTTAATTTAATAAAGTAAAAAAAATTAAGAATTTTTTATAAAGTAAAAATAATATTCAATTGACAAATTTAGTCACTACAAATGAAGTAAAAAAAAATTCATATTTAACAATCTAATTCAATCTATTTCAATTTAATATAAAAATATTTTATGCTATATATATGTATAAATGTGCTATGTATAAATATATTAAGCATAAATAAAATATATAAACTAAAGAAAATCAGATTAAAAAATCATACAAATTAATCACATGCAAAAAGATTTTGAAAAAAATTTGTACAATCTATTTCAATTTAATGTAAATATATTATATATTAATATAGTAAGCTATAAACAAATCAAATAAACAAAAATTAAAAAGCAAAGCTGCTAAATCACTTTAACTTAAAACATATCTTGCAAAGAAAACATAAAACATTTTCAATAGAGGATAGCGCAGAAGCTTCATATCCTCATAATGAAAAAATACAAATAAATAATCCAACAGAGATAGATGAAAATAATACGAATATAGACAAAAAACAAACAGAAATCAAGCACTCAGGGCATCCACGCACCAAAGGCAAGGTTCTGTATAAGTGCCAGAACTGAACCATAAAATAACATAGAAGTAACCGTAAGGTCTCTTCGCCAGGGAGCCTAACCAAATCAGTTACCTCAAGGGGAACTTTCTGAATAGGATGCAGGTAAGACCAACAGACATCCCAAGGCCCCGAGTCACCCAAGGAAGCAATTAGTCAAAAGAAAATGAAAAGACAAACACAACTTACAGTAAGGGCTCAACACACAGTACATGCAAGCACACAAATAATCCTAATGCAAAGTCAAAGATGCATACACACCCCAATTCTGTAAGTAACAGTTATGGCGAAACAGCAGCCAATTCTATCCTAGAAGTTACGTCATTGTAACATTACTACATCGCCACCCCCCATAACAGCTTAACCAAATGAAAACATAAATACTATTCTAAACATCTTTAAAAATTCCTGAGTCTAAATGCCATTTTTTTAAAACTTTTAAATTTCCGAAATTTTTAGGGAAATTGTTTTTACTTAAGTTTTCCTTGAAAATGTTACATGCCTCCAAAAAATCCCCAGCATTGTTATATGTGTTTTTTATTCTTTAAAGTTGTGAGTAAAAAATATTATAATAAATTTTATAGTTTAAGTTGCTATGGAAATTGGTAAACGTGATAACCTCAAAGTTAAAATCTAACCTTTTATCACATATCCCTATTTTTATTTCTCTATTTTGAATTTTAATTTTTAAATCCAGATAAGTCGCACAAAGATTATTATCGTTAGTCCGGTTTAAAGTTAGTTTCTTTGGGTAGATTTGATTAAGAAATTCAAAATCGTTGTAGTTAAAAATTATGAGGTCATCAATATATCTGAATCAGGTAACATTATTTGAGTTAAGAAATTTAGTTTCGTAAAAATGTAAGAATAGGTTTGCAAATGCACTAGAATAGATATTTCCCATGGGTATACCCTTTATCTGTTTAAAGAAACATAAGCCATTAAAGAGGTAGTTTTCAAAAATATTAAATTTACATAAATCAATCCAGTCACATTTTAAGATTAAAGCACTATCTAGATAAGCATCATAAATTTCTGAACAGATAATCATGAAATTATCATGCGGAATACTGGTAAAATGATTTTCAAAATTAAATGTGTATATGCTATCTATATTCTTACTTTTTAAAAAATGTAGAACATCCTAGTTATTATTTATAATAAAGCTATATTTGGTAACCTTGATTTTATTTAGAATGATTTTTAAATAACTAAAGAACTTTTTACTAAACAAAGTGTTATAACAATTTGTACTACATGTAACAAACTTAAATTTAGTAGGAACTTTATGGAATTTTATGGTAGGAAAGAGGTAAGGGTATTTTAGGCTATTAATCTTAAACTTAAATTTTTTGCTAAAGGCTAAAATCCTATTATCTATTTCTTATTTTAAGCAGTTAATTTCTAGGGAATACAACTCAAATAATACCTATCAAAAAATTAACCTTACCAAAATCTTGTCTTTGGTGCGTGGATGCCCTGAGTGCTTGATTTCTGTTTGTTTTTGTCTATATTCATATTATTTTTATCTATCTCTGTTGGATTATTTATTTATAGTAAGCTATTTATTTATGTATAAATATATTTAGCTTAAATAAAATATATAAACTTTAAAAAATGAGATTTGTAAATCATATAGTTACCAAACACGTGTTAGATATGGAATAGATAAAGGTAATCCAAGTGTGGTCACGGGGCAAATACAGCAGAAAAAAAATCTGTGTACTGACTTTCGACTTTCTGAACTGGCTAGCTTACTATTACAGCAACCCTTGAGATGTAGCTTGTCGAGGCTGGTTTTCCAAGCTGAGAGAACAAGCTGTACCACAAGGATTAGTGAGCAACTGAGGCAATAAGCAATCTTAGCCATAGTAATTATGCAGTCTATAGATATATTTCTACTATAATTACTCGTATTATTATTGTGTAATATCCTTAGCCAGAATCACAGATGGATATTCGGGAGTAGATCAAAGGCTCTGATTCTCCAGACTCCTAAAAGGCAACTATCGATTTAAGGCTTTTAATAGTGAATATAGGAGAAAAATAGCAACCTATGATTATTAACTGAATAAGTTAAAAATATTCTGAAAATACCTTACTGAAATGTATATGAGTATATTTAACTATTTTATGAAGAATCATTTTCTTATATATATGTACTATTATTGTTAGTATTTTTTTTTATCCTCCATTGTTATAAAAATACTGAAAACTCACAGGAATATATCATCTGTCAGCTATGAGGTTTTGTTCAAATAATTCAAAATATTTTTCCTTGCATGTATTCTTTACCATTCCTGTTTCTTGTTTAAAATTCTAGTTAAAAGTTTAAAATATTGCTGTTTTATGATGTTTTCATTGCTTCTAGAACAATAATTATAGTCCAAGTGTTGTGAATCTTGGTAGTTTTGTTTTTAATTAGAACTTTTGTGACCGATAGTGATTTGTTCTCAGGCAGAATAATTCCTTAATCTAAACCTTGATGGTGGTTGGTGAAATAAACTGGTAAAAGTAAACAAATTTATAATAAAAAAATTTTAATTATCAATATAAACTGAAACTACTACAAAATTACATTGTCTCATTTTTTAATCTTCTGTCTTACATACACAAATATTTCTTAAATCATCCCTACTTCCTGATTTATTTGTAAATATGCAATCTATACCGAGCTGTACAGTGCAATTGGGGAATTATTTTAGTTCAAGCTGGCAGTATTGTAAATGAGTTTCAGACTACAGATGATATGAAAACTTTATCTACAGATAATAAAACTGGCTTGGTCGCAGAATTAAAAGCATACAAAACTGGAAAATCATATGGAGCAAGCTTTATTATGCAGTGCAGATGAAACGAAGAAAACGATTTTGTATTAAGTGTAAACTATATCATTCAGTTGTGTATTAAGCAGGTTCTGTTATATTATGAAATGTGTCATTCTGCATGTCCAATAAATAACATTGTGCCTATTACTTATTAAAGAGACGGAACTTATGTTACATGCATTTATCTCAATATCATGTTAAAAATAGAACTCATTGCATAGACCTTGTTAATTTTCACTTATAGTGAGAAAATCACAACAAAAAAATTACTCTTGTGGATGAGCTGAATTAAACATTTGTGGCATGTTTGAATGTTTGCAGTTTTGATTGTAGACTTTAGCAAATATTGACTGTATCACATTAATTACTTTTGAGAAGTGAATGAAGTACAATGTAGAAATTCCAAGTTAGTTTTCATAATATGACATTAAAGAAATTCTCTTATTACTTTAGAAGACTTAAATGGCAGATTCATTCAGTTTACTTCCTTTTATTACCTGATTAATTCATATATTTAATGACCTTAAAACAATCTTTTAAATTGCAACTGGTTATGATACAGAATGTGCATTTTAATTTTTACCCTTTTTGTATAAAAGAATACTGTATGTTTTCAATTAAATTCTGATTTAATGAGAAATATTTAAAGTATTTTACACAAAATTTTGTAAGTAAGGGTAATCATATCATCAAATACAGTGGTACCTCAACTTACGAGTTTTTCAAGATACGAGCATTCTCTTGGCAAATTTTTTGCTTCGAGTTACGAGCTATAATTTGGGTTACGAGCAAGCTTCAGATACCCCACCACTTGCTCTGCCCACACTTGAATTGCCATCCAAAACCAAACAGCGTCCAACCTTTCTCACAGAGAAATATCTTCAATTCCCTCCCCCACACTGGAACCCTCATGGGATGTAAGGGATGGGATGACCTTGGTTAAAAATCAAAGAATAAGATTTAATCATTCAGTTCAACCTTTCTCCTCCGCTTACATCAGCATCTTTAAGTCTGATCTGCAAGGTAAATGTTGTACATTACACTTAATAATTCAAGTTTATTGCAGTAAATTCTATTGTATTGTGTACAATGTTCATCATTTATAAGCACATTCCTCTTATTTAAAAACATGTAACAAAAAATTGCAATGTCTTGGGGGAGCCCGGAACGAATTAATGGCTTTTCCATTCATTTCAATGGGGAAAATTGATTCGAGTTACGAGCTCTGTCATGGAACGAATTAAGCTCATAAGTTGAGGCACCACTGTAGCTGCTATTTTAACTTAGGATGGCTGAATGCTTAACATCAATCTTAATTTAATGAGAGGCATTAAAACTAATTTTGGTATTTTTATAAACTTGAAGTGAATCATTATAGACAGTCTCAACTCAAATAAAATATCTGATAATGGTCTGTTAAGCTTGGTTAACTGACACTGCATTAAAATATCAAAAATAAAAATACAATGTTCTTTGAGACCCACTGTATAAAATTGACTTCTGTATTTTTTAATTTTGTATGCATCATTTTCTATCATTGGGCTTTTCATAGATGTCTCTTTCTTTTTCTTTTTTTTTTTTAAATGTCATATGTATTTCAGTACTAGTCTTAAAAATTATGGCTGAAAGTTGCATGCTGAAATGTTCACTATTGGATTAATTTAAAATCTGTAAATGCTAATTTTCATGTACATATAGTAAACATGTCTGTATATTTTAAAAACACATTTTCATGTAGAGACTTGAGAGAGAAAAACTGAAAAAAGGTTTGCATACCTTTTCACTGCATCATCACCATAGCCCATCTCTTCAAAATTTCTCCTCAGAAAAAGAATGTACTAGACCATACTTTCAGGCAGACCATATTTTCTGTGCTTTTTTTTTTCTTTTGGTGAAAGCTTCACACACAGGTTATAATTAACCTTATTTTAAAATAGTAGGTTTCTTAATAATTCAAAAATTGTTGTATAAATAAAAAAATTTTTGTAACTATTTATTTTTTCTATCCTATTCATCTTTTCATTATATAAATTTTATTCAAAGTTTTAAAAGAGCTATTAAACCTGTTAATCAAATCTTTTAATTATGATTACGGCATTGGAGAGTTTCCTTATTTATATGTATGTTATTAAGGTATATTACTTATCAACCTTAAACCAAATTTGAAGTAAATTATCTTAACTATTTTATGAGTTAAAAGAGAATTTTATTTATGTATTTTCTAGATGACTCTATATCTGCCTGTGAATGTCTCACCTTTCTAGAAGGTATTGTATTATTAGTTTTGTTCAATAATTATATTGTCTCTAATTTCATTAATGTCTCTAAATTATGCTGATGTACTTTTATTCAAGACTTCTTTTCTCTTTTCTCTTACTATGGTGAAACATAAGCATTCTCTTTCTTAGCATGTAGTCAAGGTTTGTGGTCAATAAGGAGTTGTTGAAAAAAGTTATAATTTTACAACCTGTTCTGTGTTAACCCTTCAGTGGGAACATGATTATTTTCCCGCTTAGTGGGAACATCTGCCTATGAGGCAGATATAGAAGAGATATCTCTTTCCCAGGTATTCCTAATGGGGTTTGGCCAAAGTCGTTCCCAGAACTTTCAAAAACTCAAATCTTGAAAGGTTTTCAGCCAACTTTATATGAAATGTATGAAGAATATCTACCTGACAGTCAGACATTTAAACATACTTTAGTGGGAATATCCTTCTAGTAGACTGACAATGTTCTAGAAAAATGGCACGTACCTGAACCATAGGAGGCTGGCATGACAAATTACCCATTCCACACTGAAGATGTTGACTGAAGCACTTGTAGATTCACAGTACCCAAGGTCGAAGGGTGGGGCCCCCAGCGTTGAATAGAGAAACCATAGCGTCTGAGAAACAGATGTTCCCATGAAGGGTTAAATAAGTATATTATTGATTTATAAAGTAGACTTTTGAAATTAATTAATTGCAAAATAAAGCAAGCTTACTCCTGAAATGGGTGATTATGACATGACTTCTTTCAAAGTGATTATCAGACTATATACTTGCCTCTAGAAATTAAGAGAGTCATTTACCCAAATTGGTGAATACTCTTAATTAAATGAATTAAGTAATGTTTTATATGTATACACCTAATCCTTTTTTTATATGATTTTGAAATAACATGGTCGAAAAAAATATTCTAATCCAGTTTTTACATGATAAAAAATATCAATATTTTTGCTTTTTTTCTCATTCTGCATAAATTTTTTTTCATAGCTCATAAATTTTTTCCCTGCACCGAAAACTCTATCCAAGACAGGTTCACAATGATCTATTGCAGAATTTATGCCTGAAAGTATCCAACCTCAATCACGAGAAGTTTGGCTTGAAAATGCAAAACCTTGGGAAGCTATTGTACAAATTTCATCAGACAAAAGCAATTCTGCACCAGTGCAACACAAAAGGATACAATTAGTTCTAGCAAGAGAATCTGAATAATAAAGCGTCTAGTCATAAACTTTTAAAAATTTTGTTCCTGAATTTGTGATTTTTTTAAAAATTTAAAATATAGCTTTGATTAATTTGAATTTCAAAAGAAAGCAATTTTTGTAAGATTGTTAAGAATATGATTTTCTTTATGCTTAATGCATATAATTTGCATGATTATCAAAGTAAACCTTTGCATCAATATCAAATTAACCATGGGAGCACCCATGTACAAAGTGCAACATTTTCATAATTTTGAATGGTTTGATTTGCATGTAAGGTTTGAATGTTCTTCGCAGTTTCTATTTATAGCTACACCCTTTCTAATGCAGGTCTGATTTTCTGACCTTTGTATTCCTTTCCATTCATTGTTAGTCATGATTTAACCATGGTAAATCAGAAATTATACTGGATTACAGTATGACAAAAGCAGGATTTGATGTAGTTAATCAAATCTGCAGCTATTACATGGTATCCCACATATCACAAAGATGGACAATCTCCTTGTTTTTTAGGTTTTTGGACATAATAGGAATCAATTCGCAAATTATTCTGAGATCCAATAAACTGGACAGGTTTGAAATAAGGCGATTGTATCTGCATTCTTTGGCTTTTAATTATAAATATATCTCAATATTATCAACATTTTATATCTTGTCATAAAACACAAAATTATTATTTTAATTTAAAAAAAAAAATTTATTACAAAAGAAATAATCAAGGTTGAAAGAGATGTTGTACTTCGTGCCACGTGTACCTGCTGGTATTCCAAAAATTGGTGCGCCCACTGAAGGGTTAAATAAATAATTTTATTTAATATTTTCAATTATTTGTTTTATTTTTTATATGTATTTTATAAACAAAAACAAATTGAATATATCCATTGTTTTACCATATACCCTATTTTTTTTTTTTTACCCAACACAGCCTGGAACGCATCCTCCGTGTAAAAAAAGGATTAGGTGTACTTATGATGTATTAGTAAATTTCTTTATACTTCCTAATGATTGGTGTTACCAATAATTACTCATACTTCTAGTGTTTTAGGTTTTTAAAATTGCATTATTAATATGTAGCTACATCTCCATATAAGTGCTGTTAGCTACATATATTACTTAGTATGTATTCCTAATGCTCATTCTAGAGTGTTATGAGTTCCACTTAGTGTTGTAGCTTTTAAAAGATTAAAAGTGATATGTTGTAAGATTTAATTTTATTTACTTGTGATAGTATAATGGAAAATCCCGGACAGCAATATATTACTTGATACTAATTTAGGTGAACATGTGAAGGTTGCTTAAGATTTTCAGTAGTGAAAATTTTAATTTTTTGCTTTATTAAGAACTTAGTTTGTAAAATAACTGAATAATGGGGAAGTTTAAAAAAAAAAAATCTAGTTTAACAGCACAGTTAATCACAATTTAGTGTTATCAGCACAGTTAATCTTTGCTTGACTTTTTTGCTTCCTGCAGCAGATTCGTCTTTAAACGTCAAAGTATGTTCTGGAAGTGCTCGGAAGTATTTCATATTGATTTGAATCTGTTCCTTTAAATTTGATTTTAATAAACGGCTGATTTTATTAACCAGTGATTTTAATAGCGGAGAGTATTGTACAACAAATGCTTTGGCATGAAAGCTGAAAAATTTGAATAGGAATAACTTATTTTACTTCCATGTAAAATTTCAAAATAAAAGAAAAATAATTTGAATATAATAAAATAATGAAGTACAGAACACAGTAAAACATTTTTAGAACTGATTTTAATATAGATATTTCTTTTAATTTTATTTGAAACACAGAAGTAAATAGTTAAAATTGTTTTAATTATATTTTAAGCACAGAAATTTTTTTATGTTTAATCAACATAAAAAGACACTAGTTATTTGTTCTAGACTTTAATTAATTTATTTTTAATTCACTTGAAAGTGTGTTAGAAATGTTTTATCTTGCAAAAAGTTAATCATTACATTTGTACTCCTGTTGAATTGAGAATAACTGTAAAATCCCACCTATATATACATATATATATTTTTTTTTTAAATTTAGATTTCAGCAAATTTTAAGATTTTATAATTTTTTTGACATATATTGAAAGTGAATGGCATATCACTTAATAATAAAAACTAAATTAAAATGTTAGAATTGTAAAGAAATCCGAATCAGTGCAAACTAAAGGACTAAAATGTCTAAAAGAAGATTTGTGATATGGTGAAAGTTTATTTACAGTCAAAATATGAATTTAATTGTTATTAGTTCGTTAATTAGGATTTTTAGTTTTTAGAACCACATATAGGAATTGCTGAAAAAATTAATGAAATGAATGTTTACAAAAGTAAGAAAATGAAAATTACTGTCTAGTAATTAAATATGAAGAGCATTTGAGATTATTCTTATAACCAGTCACATATGTTTTAATATAAAATTTTTATAAAGGTTTATTTAATTATTAATAAATTAAAATTTTTATGAATTTTAAGTACATAATAGATATGTGGAAAGTTAGAGCAAAATAGTAACTGATAGTTATATAAAATGATAATGAAGGTGAATATATTAAAAATGACTTAATAACAGTAAACTCTCCGAAACTCTTACATATTCCAAAGCTGTAAGAACTGTTTTGAATCTACAAAGAATCAAAAAGTAAAAAATATCTATTGATTTTACCGTGATAGAAAAATGGATGCAAAAGTACTATTTGTTCTGGTTTCAGTTATTTGAGTAGGAAAACTGTGGAAATCTGAAAAAAAATATCCATAATTATTTAACCTTTTAACTGTTGTGCCCGAGAGTCTCGAGTGTGTCACTTGCGTTTCAAAATGTCCTGCCCAAGTCCGACTCGGGCTAGATTTTTTTTCTTGCATCTTATTATCAAACCCGAATCTATCTTGCGACAGGTTGATTTGGGTTTTATTCAATAGACTGCAGTACTAGTAGTCTAGACCATATCTGGGGAGGTGAATTTTTGCTTTATTCAGTAGATGGCAGTTTATGTACTTGTTGTGATGATAATTAATAGTTTTGGAAGTGATTAAAGTTAATATTAACATCGGGTATTCAGATAAATAAATTAGTAAAGTAAATTAGTAAAGTAAGTAAATTTTAGTAACGATTGTGCTTTGTTTTAATCAATTTATTAAGCCTCTGCTAAATATATGTAAGGGTTATACTTGTGGTGATCAGATATTAATTGATTTGATTAATGTCATCGCATTTGGAGAAGGTGCGCAAGTTTCTCTAAATGTTTTGACATTGAGAAGAATTAAGTTTGAAATAGATCATCACAGGTTATACCTTATTGTTAATATTGATAAATTAATAAGCCTTATTTTGAAATAATTGTGAAGTGGCTGGTACGCTGGTGAATTTTTGGGTTTTTATTAAATGAATGAATACAAAATTATAGTGTGTCTTTTCTTTTAAAGTTAAATCCTTCCTTTTGAGAACCCCTTTTTGTCAGTTGATCGTAAACTGAGACATCCGATAACGACTGGTCACGGACACCCTCCCCTTCGGGACGTTTGGAATGTTGATGAGCCAAGCAGATACGAAGGCGCTCCCTACGCGGTTGAATACAGTGATTCGTAGAGGCCCTGTAAGTTTTCAAGGAGGAAATAATGTCACCAACAATTATGTGAAATAAGAAAATGAAAAAATCAACAATGAGTTGGAGAGGAGATTCCTTCGGCTAATTCCGAATTTCAGCGTTTTCCTTGTCCGGGATTGACGGAGCGGATTGGACCTTCTTACTTTCCGTGGAATACAAAGTGAAAAAAGGAGCGTCAACTCGGGGGCGGAGGGTGCAAGTGGACACAGAGGGGGAGAGGCGAGCGAAGAGGCTGGGAGCTGACCCCAGTGCCTTGATAAAAAAGATGATGGCTGTACGGAAAGGTCCGACGACGTTCATGTCTTGGCGTCGTGCACGCTTTAGAAAATGGCGTTAAGGCTCCCCTCATGATTTTTTAAAATAATAGTTTTTTTTTGTGCTGCAGCATTTTAATTGGGTAATATAGTTTTAATTTCCTTTTTTTGGTTTACTGAATTTTTCTATAGTTTTTCTTTTGTTTTTTTCCCATCACTTTTTCATTTAGAAGTTTTTTTTTGATTCGCCAGCCACTTCACTTATTTGTATTGTTTTTAGTGATAATTATTTGTATTATGGAGAGTAGAACTCATTTAAACGAAATTGTATTTATTCAATTGAATTTGGTTGTCAGAATAATGTTAAGAAGATCTGGAGTTAATGAGTTTGTTTGTTATAATGTCAGGGAAATTCTTAAATAAATTGTTATGTTAGTTTGTAAAGTGGTGTCATGTCGGTCCTTGCCTTTTTAGTAAATTTTCTGATTTTCAGCTTTAGGTTTTATTTTTATTTCAGCAGAATTGAAGCTTTTTCTTTTAGGTGAAATAATTTTATTTTCTAGGTTCTCTCCAAGGTTAAGTAATTTTTATTAGATTTAATTTCATTTTTCTTTTGGCTCATTATTCACCACAGTGAAGCATTCAGTTTGAACCAGTGTTAATTATAATTATTAATTGTTTATGGGTTATTGCATTTAAAAATAACACAACGCAACTTACCATCTATCTTAAAATGTACTAACCACTAATGGCCAAATGGCAACTCTTGAAGTAAATTGATTTTAAAGATTGTAAAGAGTAATTCTAACTTTAATTATTAAGTTAATATAATATATAAGCTTTTAAATACACCCCAATACAAAACTTCAACGCCACATACTTTATTTTGTACTAAACATTTGATTTTTGCAATAAAAAAATACCCAGAGGCAACAACAATGGCCCCAACAACATTGTTGTTGGGCCTAGAGGTGGTCCAACAACATATTAAATGCTTTTCAGTTCAATTGCACTCATCTATTATCTTTTCTGCTCAGCAGAACTTGAAATTGTTCATTTATTTCATTTTATTCCGGGGAACCAAAATGGTTCTCATAACCTGTACATTTTTTGTATGCTATTTTTTATAAAATTGAATAATTATTTTTGTTTGATAACTTAATCATATCTTGTCTTTAAACTAATTTAACATATTGACATTAAAAAATATCAGTTGCATTGAAAAAATATTATTTTGAGGGGCTTATTCGTAAAAAAATGTTAGATTTCTCAAACTTGCAATACTTTTGGCCTGTAGTGTATATTTATAAACTCTTTAAATGTTAGTTTAATTATTTATTTACTGTTCACTTGTATTTCATAAATATCTTATCTTTTTTTTTTAGTTATTAAATATTTTTTCCAGGGTTTATTAATATTATTAAATGAATTCAACTTTTTTATACTTTATTTTAATTTAAATTCATTTTTCTCTATAGTTGCCCAAAGTCCTTTAACTCTTACTATATACTCAATAAATGTACGTTGTAAACATTTTTTTGTTCTTCATTTATATTTTCAGCTATTTTTTTTCTGTGTTATACAATATTTTTAACTTGATTATATGATTTATAATTATTATCCTGTTTTTACATTATGCTAATCTGGTTTCATACATGTTTAAAATTTATAGTAATATCTTATTAGGCTTACATACATCCGGGATTAGCCCAGACAGTCCTGGTTTTTTTAGTGCTGTCCGGGGTTTGAGAATTTTATGATGGGCGAAGATGTTTTAAAATTTTAGACCTATATGTTCAATATCATGTTTTTAAACATTCTCTTATGGCTGTTTTATATGGTATTCTACAATTCTTTAATAGTGTAGTTCTTAAATTGGAAGCTAATTCTATCACAGCAACAGAAGCATTCAGACATATTCTCCATTAATTTGTCAATTTTAGGAAGGAAAAATTCACAAATTTATACCATCTTCTGCCAAAGAATTGCTATGCACTCTAAATGAAAATAATGATGATCAGGAACAAAAATTCCTCTGAAGCGTAAACAAATTGTATAATTCTGGTATCTAATACTTGAGGAGAACCAGTTTTGATAAAGTAAGTTTCAGTGGATAAATTTATGAACTGAAATTGTCTGGTCTTATTAAGAAGAGAGTGCACAAGTTGTTAATGAAATTATAAAAGATTCCAAGTATTGATGATCTATTTGATAAACATACATTGTTGAACCAGGTAATTCAAAACCAAAGGGTAGGTTATGGTTCAAGTTCTAAAAAAGTGCCAGATACTATTGAAGAGAAATGAAAAGCAATTTTTAAGGTGTTTCAAAAGACTGATATCTCATGTTGCAATATTCCTAAAATGGTTGAGTTTGTGATGTCTTTGCCTGGGACATCTGCTCCAGTTGAGAGAGTTTTTTCAATTATGGGGAACATTTGGTATGCAGAAAGGGGTAGACTTTCAGTATCTACTGTTAAACATCTGCTAAATGTTAAAATTAATTCAGAACTTTCTTGTTGTGAATTTTATGATCTAATTAAAACAAACAAAGCATTTCAGAAAAAAGTTATGTCTAGTGAAAAATACAACTGAATAAATAAAGTTTAATGTGTTCAGTAAACTGTTAAGACTTTTAATTTCAAAAATATGTTCTGGGTTGGACCGAAAAAAATATGTTAAGCCTATATCTTATGCACTACACAACATTTGCAAGTATTTAGTCTTTTGTATGTGCTTATATGTTGAAGGGTAGGAACCATGTTTGCATTGTATCGTTTTGTACATTAAATTAGATTGGTGATAACAATAATCATTATATTTTATTTTGTATATGCATTGTATATTAAATGCACAAAGAGAAATAATTTTGATTCTTTAATACATACTTAATATCATTTGTTTCCTTTATTAGGAACTATAAAGGATGATGTATGATTTGAAGAAAGGGAATTTCTTATCTCCACATCTTATTACCTTTTACATAGTCTGTTTTTATCACATATGTGTTCCTGTATTATATTATAATATGCATTTGTATTTTATTAAAAAAAATAAAGAAAATTCCCAGAGGACATTTAATTTTGTTTATTGAAAAGGAGTTCTTTTGTTTTTTAAATATATATATATATATATATATATATATATATATATATATATGATACTGTATTTTTTTTTCTCTCTCCTACCCCCCCCCCCCCCCTTTGTGTGTGTTTGGGGTCACCTATCCATTATTTAGACATACAGAAAATGGAATAAATAACGAAAATTTTTCATTAAAATACCTTTCTATTTTCATACCTGAAAAAACTTTTCCAGCAAGAAATAGCATAATTATATTTCAGATGACTTGACTTTATTTTGTTTGTATTATCAAGCTGCAATATGTAGAAAATTACGGTTCCATTTGCATTAGTGAAATTTCTATGAATATTCAGGGGCAAAATTCTTATATTATCAGACTGTTTTTAATTTTCAAACAATGGTTAGTACTTAAACATGGTTGTAATATGAGTGAATGAAATTAACAAGTGAAGGGTTTCAAGAACTGAAATACCGTAACCTGTATGTCCAAAACCGTTTGGAGGAAGTTTAACTAATTTATTTTAGCTGTTCAGTTTAGTTAAACATTTAATGCTAAGTTGTGTCTGCAGCCAGAATAAAAACATAACAAAGGATCATTATATTATACTGCATCATAAACACGAGTCAAGCAGTTAATGTCTGCAAACCTGCGATAAGATATGATGAATTATCGTTTGCAAAGTTTTTCGCTGCTGGCAGAGTTTATGTTTAGGGCTGTGCATCAGGACATCACAAATCATCACTCCCAATATGAAGCTTGAATTTTCTTCTCGGTGTTTTTCTAATCACGCAGCAGCAAATGAATGTTTCCGAATTTTGTTTTCTGCATTTGAAATAGGTCTTAAAATGCATTTTCGCGTGTTTTTAAAAATATTTTAACTTTTCAGAAAACTTTTTAATGATGTGGCATTAGACCATAGTAATTTAATGGCATGTAAAATTTTAACTAGCGACAAATTAAAAAGTAATAAACATTGCCCCCCCCCCCTCTCTCTCTCTCTCGCGCTCTCTCCTTTCACCCTTCTTCTTTAAGGAAAGACTAGCTGTTTACCCGATGTTTCCCTGGTATTTATTTATCCCAATTTTTTATTAGGCAGGAAAAGGAATGAATTCTACCTATAGTGTAAAACAGGGGCGGCTCCAGTCCAGAATTTTTTTTTTTTTTTTGGGGGGGGGGGGAAACTTCGGCTCTTAGGATCGTCTCGTTTTAAATTTAAGCTCATTTAGTATTAGGTCTACGATTATATAATTTTAGGCTATGAAAAAAAATACGCCGGGCCTTTTTTTTTGGGGGGGGGGCAATTGCCCCTACTGCCCCCCCACCTGGAGCCGCCATTGGTGTAAAATCAAAGTAATTTTATTTCCCGCTCCCGCTGATGGTCGCTAAACTTACACTTAAATGGCACCGGGAGTGTCACTATAAATCTCAGCGACCCCGAAAACTATTGTTTTGACACTACTCTCGGTCATTTTGGACATTTTATTTCCTCCCCCCCCCCCCCCCCAATGCTGATGGAGGCTGAACTTATACACTGCTGGCCACTGTAAATGCAACACCCTGAAGGAAACATGCAAATAACATGAAATTTACAACAGGCATTAGCGGAGGTGAGATATGCAAATGATTAGAATTTCAGCGCAGACGCACATCACGCGCGCCTGTTGCGCCACTTCAAAGCGCTATTTAAGGCTTGGAGGTTTCGACGATTTCAAGTTCGGCAATTGTGTTTTTCTTGTGGTTTTTTCAAAAAAAACGATCAATTATGCCTCGTCGAAAACAGCGATCATCTTTTGATCAAGTATCCGAGTTCGACAGAGGAAGGATAGTGGCCTACCGAGATTGTGGATTATCTTTCAGGGAAATCGGTAGTCGTATTGGACGAAACCAAACAACTGCAATGTGGATATGTGATCGTTGGATGCAGGAGGGTACGACGGACCGGCGTGTTCGATCGCATCCACCTCAGCGCACCACTTCACGTGATGACAGGCAAATTGTGCGCATGGCAGTGACGGATCGCTCAGTCACATCACGAACCATATCACAGCACATGCAGTCTGTAACGCATCATCCAGTGTCTGCGCGTACCATTCGACGCCGTTTACAGCAGAGTGGTCTGTCCGTAAGACGTCCATTGCTTTGTCTACCCTTGACGCAGAACCACAGACGTCTCCGCCGCCAATGGTGCGATGACAGAAGGATGTGGACGGCAGAATGGAATGAAATTGTCTTTACTGACGAGTCACGCTTCTGTCTGCAACACCATGATGGTCGCATTCGAGTCTGGAGACACCGTGAAGAGAGGATGCTGAACAGCTGCGTTATGCACCGCCACACTGGTCCTGCACCGGGTATTATGGTATGGGCCGGTATTGGATATCACTCTCGCACACCTCTAGTACGCATTGCCGGTACTTTAAACAGCCAGCGCTACATCTCCGAGGTGTTGGAGCCAGTTGTCCTTCCTTACCTTCAGGGCTTGCCCACAGCCATATTTCAACAGGATAATGCGCGACCACACGTGGCACGCATTGTCCAACCGTTCTTCGTCAATCGCCAGATTGAATTGCTTCCCTGGCCGCCTCGCTCTCCGGATCTTTCGCCGATAGAAAACATGTGGTCCATGGTTGCTCTACGATTGACCCAGATTCCATCCCCAGCTGCCACAGCAGATCAACTTTGGCAACGTGTGGAAGCTGCTTGGTCTGCTGTACCCCAAAAACTCATCCAAAGTCTCTTTGAATCAATGCCGATGCGTGTGGCAGCGGTGATCTCCAACAATGGCGGCTACTCTGGCTACTGATTTTGGCAGGAACCACACTTCACAGAAGTCTATAAACTTAATCATTTGATACTTGGTCAACATGTTATCTACAAAATAAATTTTGTTGTGATATGTCTTGTCTTTCTTGGTGTTGCAATTTGGGTGGCCAGCAGTGTACTTAAACGGCATCGGGAGTGTCACTATTAATCTTAGCGACCCCAAAAATTATGAATTCGACACTACTCGCGGTCACTTTGGACATTTTGTTTTCACCACTTTCTGTTCCCCCCCCCTCCTTTTTTTTAAAATGCTGATAGGGCTGAACTTGCTCTTAAACTGCATCAGGAGTGTCACTGTTCAGCTCAGCGAGTCGGAAAACTATGAATTCGACCCTAATATCAGTCGTTTTCGATCATTTTTACACCCACCCACCCAGTGTTCTTTTCCAGATTGTAAGTCATATTATGTGCACCAAGTTTGGTTGAAATTGCTCCAGGCGTTCCAGAGTGATGCTGGAACATACACACACACATCCATTTATATATAGATTTTCCATAGCTTAACATTGGAATTTTAAGAAGATTGAATTGCCAACTGATGCATTGCCTTAATATTGAAGCTGTTTCACAAACACTGACACTTTCTTCAGCCGCCCACATCGTACGTTGGTTAGCCTCAAGAGCTACCACAATATTGTTTGAGTTCGAATACGAGCCACAGCATGGACGTACCTGCGCTGTCCTTTTATAGGGATGTGGAGGTATTGGTGCATCTATGCGGTGCTCCCATAATAAAGTAGAGCCAGGCGATGACCGAATGGCTAAGGCGCTGGCATTCGGTTCAGATCCTGTGGGTCCGAGTCCCATTGTTGGCATGGATGTTTGTGGCCGTTCGGATTCGGCTTTATACTGTAGGTCACGGTCTAATTAGCCCTCGTGTAGAAAAAAAGTTGGGCACATCGCACCTGAGTTTCATTAGTAATAACATAGTGTTTCTCCCCATCATACCTGATAATATCAAGAACTCTTGATTTTAATGCATTTGGTCTCCCTAAAGATGTCCCTGGCTGCAGTTTTTTATCCGCAGAATATTTCTGAAAGTATGTCAAAGTTATCTGTCTGTGGAATTGAAGAAGAATCAAGGGGTTTATGTTTGATGATGGACAAAGACGATATAATAGCTATGCATTTTGAATAGCAGCCTCCAGACCAAAGGTAAAAAGAGACCACCACCACTTTTTGCTGCGGATTGAACAACGATAAGTTGCAATATTTTTATCCATCCTATCAGTACCTCCCATGCACTGATTATATCTTTGAATTAGTTTGAATCAATCAGTTTCAATTGTTTTTCTATCACTGCTTGACCATCGTTTTGCTTTTACCAAAGGGTAAACACCATGTGCATTAGAGGCTATTGTCACAACATTGTCCATTTTTTGGCTGGGGATATCCTTATTAGTCCATGTTCTTTGCACAGGCTTTTTCTTAAGCTTATTTTTCTTAGGTTTAATTTTCTTACGCTTGCATGTAGGAGGATCATCTGATTGTTCATCATCGCTTGATGTGTAAAAGTCTCCAACATGCTCTTTACCCCTATCTAACCTTTTAATTGTTATTGTAGCTGGGGCTCTTGACTGTTGACTTGATAATCTGTCAATGTCTACTGTATCCCCAGGTCCACTGTCTTCATCGGTAACAACATTCTCCTGGGAAGGTGGATAAATACAAGCATCAGCCTCCTTGAATTCTTCATTATCAGATAGTTGCTGTATTAATGCCACAGCTTCTTCCACTGTCAAACTAAAAAAAAACTTTTATAATCTATATATTTAGTTCAAACTATGTATTTATAAAATGTGATTATGATTGTAATATTAATTTAATGAAAATCTATGTCCGTACAATCTGCCCAAAATTTTTACTACCATAACACAGGGTTGGGCATTTCATTAAGTCGATCGCGATCGACCGGTGGACCACCAAGACATTTGGGGGCAACCGCCTTTACTAAGACCTAAAATTATTGTTATTATTATGTTTGTATCTTGCGTTTTGCTTTAAACGCGGTTTTCAAAGAATAAGTTTTTTTATTGTAGTTATGTAGGTAAGTGCATATTCCTTATTTATTATTAAGTTATAATAAATATTGAAGACCCTTTTTTTAGCTCACCACACCTACGCCACTGGGTGGACCGCAACACCTTGAAAAAGTTTGAAGTCACCCGTACCCTGGAAAAGTCTGCCCACCCCTGTCTTAACACAACCACCAGCAATTAGTCGAATTTAGTAATAAATTTGGTTGGATTATTATTAAAGATAAGTAGTACTGAATTAATTTTAATAATTAATTCAATTTGTGTAAATATTAATAATAATATATATTATTATTTATTGCCTGTAATCAAACCTTTAAATGTTTGTGTGAAATCCCAATGGAAAACAAACATATCATTGATCCGTTCCAAATAGAAAATCAACGTGCCCTCCTAAGGCTAGCGTCCCTTTTTAGGGACGTTATTCAAAATGCAAAACAAAGACCAAAATTTAAAACTATGTGCAATTCCAAAAAAAAAATGTATTCTTGCAATTGCATTTACTGTTATATTTGTTAAATGCAAGAGATATTATATATATAATAGCCGTTGTCTTTGTATAACACTTCCGGGCTGTACTCATCTTTCAATTGAAGCCCTCAGTAAACAAACGACCGGTTAGGCCTAATTTCAATTTCAGATGTGGATCAGAATTTTTTCTTACCTAAAAACTAATATCTTCTCCATCAAATCACGTTTGTTCAGCCTATTTTTCTATAAAACATTCAGAACAAAAAAAAAATTGGATGCTTTTAGCTGTATATTTAACAGTTTTTAAAAATCTGTTTACTTTTGCGATGAATGCTGAAAGTAAACAAACTTGAATGTGAATGAATCAAGTAGCTCAAGTATTCATATCGCGTAGTGAGCTGTAAAAAACTGGATGGCAGTCTACTACTCCAATCGCATGAAAAACTAAATAAATAAAAAATAATGAAAGGGTTTGCTTTTACAAGGTGTAGATTAAATGCAATATTGTTAGATAATTCGGGATTTTTTTAATCTTTCATATACTTTTTCCATTATGACGTCATTATTAGTATTATGACGTCAAAATGACGGGTTGGGTGGCAGTCTACTACTCCAATCGCGTGAAAAACTAAATAAATAAAAAATAATGAAAGAGTTTGCTTTTACAAGATGTGGATTAAATGCAATATTGTTAGAAAATTCGGGATATTTTTTAACTTTTATATACTTTTCCATTATGACGTCATTATTAGCATTATGACGTCAAAATGACGGGTTACCTGCTAGTTGGTAAATAATGGAGTAAACTTACCTTTTTTGTCTTGACATTGCAAAAAACTACTTTCGTGTCTGACTTGAAATTCAAAAGGCTATATTATCACCCAAATGCTAAATATTTGCTGCCATCTATTGAATATAAAAGAAACTAATACTTAAGCATACTTTTATGAAAAATTTATTGTGAAAGAATAATTCCTGTGAGATTTTGATACATTTTTAGAAGCGTCCCTAAAATGGGACGCTAGGCATTAATGGGTTAAAGAGCTTAAAGACAGAGGAATATTTATGACAATTAGGCTTCTTTCTAACAGATCCATCATTTAACTATAGAAATTAAACATTTATAAGAATTTCCCAATGATCATCGCGAAAAATGAAATTGTAGTATTCTTGGGCGATGGCGAAAAGAAAGCCAGGCGACGGAAATGAACCTGAAAGAATAATCATCGCGTGTAGATCAATACTTATCAGAGGATATTTCATTAAACCGGTATCATTTTCATGCGCAATAATTTAAATTTAAATATCCGTTTTTTTAACGGTATTTGTGTTAAAATGTTTTTGAAGAGAAATTTCAGTCTGCTACGTGATTTATTCTCATCAAAACTTGACATTCTTTCCAAATAAATTCTCGACCGCCTTTCACTATTCACAAATGTGGAAAAACGCCTCGGAGACAGCGAACAGCATAGGTAAAATAATTTGTGAAAATAGAGTGTCTTAAGAAGGACTAATACATGTTATATAAGCAGCGACGTAGCGAGCATAACTGGCGCCCGGGGCACGATACCTTTTTGGCGCCGCCCCCCCCCCCCATTAAGAAATCGTATAGTATTATAATATATAGAATTAGTTAAAAGGACCATTTAGCGCCCCTCTGCGAGTGGCGCCCAGGGCATGATAGACCCCCTTGCCCCCCCCCCCCCTCGCTACGCCACTGTATATAAGGGGCAATGATATGACGATTACAGAAGGTCGTTTCCACTTTATGGAAACGATTTTCATAGTTAAGTTTTATGAATAAATGCCGTATTTTTTGCGGCGATTTGCTTCTATGTGATAGCCATGGTTCTTGACAATAACTCTAGCTCGAATTTTCCGTGAAACTAAACTTTTACTTTACTGTCAGGTCAATTTTACCCCATTCCACTTGAACCGTTTTCCAAAGTCCGTTCAATGTTATTGGGTGCCGTTTCCCCAAGGGCCTGTTCACATAGGAGTCCGGTAGCGGAAGCCTTAAAGTATTGAAATATATTTAACCAATGACAAACCTTCAAACGATGAGCAACGAAATTTTTAACGCCTATGACTGGTTTATTTCCGTCTCAGCGCCAACTTTCCTTTTACGCTTCCGCTACCGGACTCCTATGTGAACAGGCCCGAAGACGCGTTTTAATAAACCGAAAGCGCAAAATTCCACTGGAGAAGCGTCAGGTGATTTTACAGGTATTTCATTAAATGGGATACACTTTATTCCCGTTTCTCATTCTTTCTTTGATAAATAAGCGGCAGTTGATTTAGACGTGTGACTAGAGGATTTATCCATATGAAGCTCAACTTTATCAATGTCCTTTCCGTAAAAGGCTGGAATTTCTTCTTCAAAAATTGGTTCTTAAATACCCTGATGACCTTAAAGTGAATTAATTTTGACTTTACTTGAGACTGTTTTTGATTTTTAATTTGCCGTTGTCAGTGGCACACCCAGGATTTTTTCTTGGGGGGGGGGGGCGAGATTAATGGATAAAATATTTATAATGCATGGGGGGCCGAGATGAACGAATAAAAATATTTATAATGCAAAATCAATATTTTTACTTCTTTGGGGGGGAGCAGGGCCCACTGGGCCCCCTCCCTGGGTGCGCCACTGGCCGTTGTAACAAAATCCTGCAATTATCATGAATTCCTTTGGGAATTTTTCTGTACACGAAGCCATTTCATATGATCATTCCCATCAGTTGAGTAACAGAAAATTGATTTTTTTTTTATTCCAGTTACTTAAATACACTGGTGAAATAAATTAAGAGAATTTGCATATTTTATCGAATTTCATGAAAAGAACTGAACTGAATGTAAAACCACTGCTTCTAGACAAAAATGCAAATCTTGTACGTCAAATACGTAAGCGTACACGTGTGTGTAGGCGGAGCCAGTAGAGAAACAGGCTTTATAAGCGCGCGTAAGTTAAGACGCATTTCGTTCGCTAGCACACCTCGGCGAATTTCTTGGTGTTGTTTTGCAGCAATCGGTTAATTTCAAATTGTAACAGTAAAAATGAGTAACCACCAACGTTAGATGATGGAATGAGGTGGCGAATTGTGGGGAGGCTAGAAGCAGGCCAATCTCAAGTCCAAATTTGTAGAGTTCAATTTAACGCCCAGCGTCGTGTGTAACTTATGGAAACAGTTCCAGGATACCGGATCCATTGAGATAAAGCCTGGACAAGGTCGTCCAAGAGCCACGACGGCCAGAGAAGATCGCCATTTGTCGATTATAGCGAGGCGTAACAGGAGTGCTACAGCTTCTCAGCTCTCTCGTAACTTGTATGCAGCCACAGGAACCCGTGTATCAAGGGTGACTGTTTCCAAAAGACTTCATGAGAGAGGGTTGTTTGCAAGAAGACCTGCTGTTTGTGTCCTGCTCACTTCTATGAACAGGAGAATCCGTTTATCATGGTGCAGAGAGCATAGAAATTGGAGTATGGATCAATGGGCTACCGTTCTCTTCTCTGATGTGTCCCGGTTCAGCCTAAACACCGATTCTCGCCGTGCGTTCATATGGAGAGAACCAGGGACCCGCTACCTTCCCTCCAATGCCCGCGAAATCGACCATTATGGCGGAGGAGGTTTAATGGTCTGGGCAGGCATCATGTTGGATGGCCGCACACCTCTCCATGTCTTTGAAAGAGGCACTGTGACTGGTGTGAGGTATAGGGATGAGGTCTTGGAGCCCTATGTTTGCCTTTTCAGGGGTGCAGTTGGCCCTGAGTTCATTTTAATGGACGATAACGCGAGGCCACTTAGAGCTCTTCTGGTCGACGAATTTCTAGAGTGATGATATTCGCCGGATGGACTGGCCAGCCAGATCTCCAGACCTTAACCCTATAGAGCATGTCTGAAACGCTCTGGGGGGGGGGCAATTGCAACTCGCAACCCCCCCCCCCTCCGAGAACCATCCAGGGAAGGAAAACAGCGTTGCTGAACGAGTGGGACCAATTGCCACGGGAAATGATAAACTGTCTTATTTCAAGTATAAAATCACGCTGCGAGACCTGTATATCTGTAAGAGGGGACGATACCCCCTATTAACCCATTGTTTTTGTTTATTCTGCAACCGCTGTTTCATACCTTCCGACTCCAATGAGTGTTACGCACGATCATGCGTGTGTATTACAATTATTGAATGGTTATTTGTTTTGTATTGTATCAATGTATGTACATATCAAATTTCATTAAAATCGGTACAGTAGTTCTAGAGATAATCGACCAAGTCTGCAAATTCTCTTAATTTCTTACACAAGTGTACACCCATGCTTCATCGAGTGTTGCCACAAATTTCCATTTTTCAGCAGCTAGGTGTTTTTCATATAATTTTCTATAATTTGTTTACCTTTCAGCAATATTCTTTGGCAAAAGCAGGTGAACTTTAGGTTTAAACACCTTTTTTAACTTCAAATATTTATGAATGATTTTACTTGCAGCGCCAGAAGACATTCCTAGTTTCGATGCAATGATTCTTTGAGTCGGCAGATTTTCTTTTAGGATCAGACTTCACTTTCTTGATATTTACCTGCGTTCGAACAGTCTTAGGATGAGGTTTCGCGGTCATGTTTTCATTTTTACTTTCAGTTAGACGTTTTTTTCCTTTCAAATTTAATATATTATAATACCTTTTTTTCGAAATGCCATAACCACGATTTTTACACCGCTTTCTAATTTGTTGATACGAATATTTCTCCTGGGAAAGCGCAGTTACATAACCTTTGAGTCATCTATCAATTTTCTGAGCCATTTTCAAATAAATCTTTTATTTTACATACCAATAAAAACAAAACAGTAGCAGACGATTATTCTGAAGTTGCCAACTTTTTATCTCAAAATGCAAACGACAAAAATAAATTACAAAATCGTTACAAGTACGAACGATACATCATTATTTCGTTTGCAATTTTGTATCTGATAAGATATGGTAGTTTCAAGAACGTCACTAAAGGACTCGAAGGACAGAAAACTGAAGTCGCGTTTTATACCTGGTATGTGTTTCTGTGCGAGTTTTAGTAATCTATGCATTTAATAAAAAATATTTTGCTCTTCGTTTTTGCCCGCGTAAAGATGTGATATACTGCGTACAAGCGTACAATTGCTTTAAACACATTTGTGACAGCCTGAAATTCACTCACTAACTGCATTATCAAGTTATAGTTTTCGAGTTGTAACGAAAACAAAAATCTTTAAAAATATGCTTAAAAGGTCAAAGGCAAGTGATTGTATGCGAACGTAAATAGTGAGTAGTGCCTTCCTTAGAAAATAATCGTATGATTTTCCACAGTTAAAATGTTAAGGGCTTTATTACTTAGCATCTGTATTCCTTAACACATAGATGGCGCCACTTTTCAAGTTAAAAATTAGCATTACTTACTTACACACACGCACACACACAAATATATATATATATATATATATATATATATATATATATATATATATATATATATATATATATATATATATACTAGCATTATTGCCCGGCGTTGCCCGGGTAGATATAGATATAAAATATTTCATGCATTCCATCAAAAAAATACTGGGCTGCACTCCTGCTCTTCATGTTCATCTGGCCAGACAGAATGCGCTTAGCACGTTTCTACTGAAATAATACACAAACAATAAGAAAGAAAGAAACTTTGAGCCTGCGGACCTTCCTCTGATTTTAAGGTCATTCCCAACCCTCTTTCTCCCGCTCATTGGAATTTACCCCCCCCCCCTTCCGTCATCCTCAAACCACCCCTCTTAACGCAGCTGGTTGAGGAGAATCCACAGGGGGTAGACGCACCTCTATCGGGCACAAAAAACATTAAAAAATTAATTTAAAAAAACTAATTGAGCCCCAAATTTCGTTTTTCCTGATTTAAGTTTCTCGGGTCCAAAACATTAACTGTGCTGAATTTGGTCCCGGTGGGTGAAACAGTCTATGATTCTATAGCGGACAAACAAACAGACAAGCTCTTTTATATATATATATATATATATATATATATATATATATATATATATATATATATATATATATATATATATATATATATATATATATATATATACAGGGTGTCCATAATTAAAGTCCCACTTTCAAAAGGCTGCAAAAATAGAACCACTGGTCAGAATAACTTCAAATTTGAACTGAATATACTGGAAGAAGGTGGAAACGATTTGGCATAATAAAAAAAGTTCCAAAATGTATCAATAGAACTTTTTTTTTAAATGCCAAATCGTTTCCCCTTTCCTCCAGTATATTCAGTTCAAATTTGAAGTCATTCTGACCAGTGATTCTTTTTTTGCAGCCTTTTGAAAGTGGGACTTTAATTATGGTCACCTTGGGGTGTCTTTAATTAAAAAAAAGAACCACTGGTCAGAATGACTTCAAATTTGAACTGAATATATCAGTTCAAATTTGAAGTCATTCTGACCAGTGGTTCTTTTTTTGCAGCCTTTTAAAAGTGGGACTTTAATTATGGACACCCTGGGGTGTCTTTAATAAAAGTCCCACTTTCAAAAGGCTGCAAAAAAAGAACCACTGGTCAGAATGACTTCAAATTTGAACTGAATATACTGGAAGAAGGGGGAAACGACCAGTGGTTCTTTTTTTGCGCAGCCTTTTGAAAGTTGGACTTTAATTATGGACACCCTGTATATATATAGGGCTGTTTCTCTAGGGGTACTTGGATATAAGGCGTATCCCCACCTTTTTTTTAAAAGTATTATTTTGGCTTAACTTAACCGAAATTTTAAGAATAGTACGAATCAGTTGCTAATATAAAACAAAAAGGATGTTTTTAAAATTGCGAGTTTTTTGTTCCCCTGTAGCGTGACAAGTAAAAACACAGTACTAAAAATACGTACCTTTGATAAAACGTATACCCACCTATTTTTATATAAAAAAAAGCACTGTGTATATATATATATATATATAATATAATATAATATAATATAATATAATATATAAAATCAATTAAGAATTTTCACAGTATCTTTCTTTTACTGTAAAATATGATTGACAATGCTAAAACTAGTCTTTAAATTATGTGTACAGGCATTCAAAATGGTTGGCGATCGTTTTGATTACTAAACTGGTAGGCGCTGCAAATGTTTAGCTGCAATGTTTAGCAACTTGTTTTTTTAAGACTCAGGAGTGTTTTAATCGAGTTTCTGATGAAAATTTTATCCGTTCAAACCGTAATTTAATTTACCAAGCTTTTTCACTTTTCTTATAATGACTTTTCTTCAAATATGTTTTTAATTAACCAAAACAATTATTTTCCTCAAATAAATGATAAGAACTCATATTCAAACATTTTTTTAACGCTTTTAAAAACCTTAATTATAATTTTTTGATTCTGAAATTCACTCCAATTTCATAAATTTTACCCACCTTTCGGCCATTGTTTGTACTAAATTGTATATGTAGTGTATCGTTTTATAGATCAATGGTTTTCGATCGTTATAGCTTTTTACAATCTCTTTCATATACACGTTAAAAATTGTTTGGTTCAGGTGGTGTCGCTAATTATATTTCGTTGTTCTCGTTATTAGTGTGAGCTTATCGTATGTCAATATTTCATGGTTAATTCGTATGTTTAATGACAGTAGCCGGTATCTGGTGAAAAGCCACTTTTTGGCTGATGTTCAAAAACTGCCGACATTAAACTTGAAGCCTAAATATCTGCTTTCGTGTATGGAAATACTTGCGTCTTTTCGAAATGATATTGTACTCAAGAATGAATCATAAACGTGCTAAGTGTTAACTTAGCGAGTTCTGAATTGAACTTTATTTATAAATCACTGTAAAGCGATTTAACTAAAGAACTAAACTATTTCTATTCAATACGGACCGATAGTAAGTACAAAGTCTTGATCATTTAAAAGTTACGATGCACCTGTTTTTTCTGTTTACATTCAATTGTAACAGTATAGCACCATATTTTATAATCAGTATCAGCATTTTAAAGTTACTGCGTTGTACAATAATTCATAGTATCATTATTAGTTGTCGTTAACCATTCGTACTCTTTAAAATTTTTTGGTTGTGGTAATAAGTTTCTTAGATTTTTAGAGAATAGAAACTAAGTTTGTGATGATTTTCACAGTGAAACTTCTTTGGATATCGGGTATATTTAATTTCTTGTATAGGTTTTCTACCATATGATTAAATTCTCATTGTTTTCAAGCTGAAGTAAGTTATATTAGATAAATAGTTTTGTAAATTTCATCTGATATTTCATTCTAACTCCCAATATCAAGATTTTATTGTGATAGTCTTTTTTCTTTTTCAACTTTGTGAGTATGGCTTCTGTTCTATTCTTAAAATCTGATGTATGTAACTATCTGTATAGCAGTTTTCCCAGTTAGAAAATTTAATATTTTATGTTCAAGGGGAAAAAAATTGGACTGGGTTGACTGTGTGTATCTAGAATAAAAAATTTACATGATTTCTTATCTGATATTTCACATCTGATATAATTTAAATATTTTCATTGTTAATGAACAAGTCTAATCTGTTGTATTACTGTCTTGGTTTGTGTATTCAAATTTTACCCTGTTATTTTATTGCAGTATAAATACTAAATTGTTTTACCATTTTAAAATTAAGATAATCTCACTGAAGTTATTAAAATTATGTAAAATTCATGATTAAATATTTATAATCATAATATTTTAAAGATTCTGAGTAGTGTATTGGTTATTTAAAAAGTAAAATTAACAAGTCTGGTTGTTCATGTGTGTTTTATAGAATGCTAGTACAATTTCACTTTAAGAGTAATTATTTTCAAAAGTGTATAACTGTTTTTTACTAAATGTGTTTAACTCATGATTCATGCTTGTTATTGTTATAAGGGCAGGTAATTAATTTTATTTCCTGTTTTATTTTTTAAGTACAAAAATTTACATGTTCCTTTGCTTCTTTAAATTTTTTTGCCTAGTTATTGTCTGATTGAACTTGAATATTAGCAACACCCTGAAAGTAAGAAATTGTGATATATGAAATACATATATCTCTTAGATAAAATCATATATTTAAGAAATTAATGGAAAGAATATTGGTTGTATTGCAGTGTTTTTTTAAAGAAAATTATAGTATGATAAAGAAAAGTATAATATGACAAAAAGTAGAAATGCTTATGAAAGAAATTCTTTTTAAGTGTACATAGAGAAGTTTTTAGCTTATAATTGATATGTGTCAAAATACTTAAAGCATGCCAATGCATAGAGCTTCAAGGAAAAAAAAACCAGTGTACAGGTAGCCTTCGATGTAGGTTTTGTACTTGTTATGTAGTCCTCAGCAAGACATAACTGATAAGGATATTTATACAGGGTGTCTGGGCTAAAAGTATCCATAAGTTATGGCTTATTATTATGAAACTACTCATTAGAATACAGTAGACTGCTCCTCCATGGATTATAAACCCTACAGAGATTTTTTGGGTGCAGAGCGTTCAGGTGCGCATGCGTACAGTAGTCAGCAATCGGCATGAAGGTGCAAAACCTGTTCCATGGGTTTCATTAGTGTAAAGATGTGGACACTACAGCAAAAGGTGCATTCATGCTTTGGTTAATGAAATTTAAATTAGTGATGCATGTTCAGCGACCAGCAACATGTGCAAAAAGAATGGAATGTCGATCCTCCGACATCAAAATCCATCCGTCAATGGGATAGAACTAAGGGAGACGAGAAATTTGGTATCTCATACTCGCAACACATCCTAAAGTTTTTGTGACAGATGACACTGTTGATCGTGTTTTGGAAGAGGGGGCCCAATTGCCTGACCTCCAAGGTTTCTGGATTTCACTCCATTACTCTTTTTCTAGGGGATTCATTAAATCCATTGTGTTTAAAAGAAAATGAAACTGTGGTTGAGTTGAAGCGTTTCATTCAAGCAATTCGTCTAATAACTCCACATATGCTATGGAACACTTGGAGAGAACTGGATTACCGTTTAGACGTTTGTCATTATACCAAAGGTGCACATATCAAAATCTATTGATATTAAAATTTGGTGATATGTTCTTTTATTTAAATAAATTTGTTTTAAATTCTAATGGGTATTCTGTAAAAATAAACCATAACTTTTGGATATTTTAGCCTGGACATTAGCAGGTCCCTGTATATTGAGATATATGTGTTAGAGGGTATCTGACAATGAATTAAGATAGATCAAGTTTAAAGATACCTGCAACAATTTCTTTATCATTCACTTATATATTATTTTAATAACGTATTATGCAGGAGCTTTTGAATTGAGTTTCATTTGAAAATATTGTGACTCAGTTCAAACAGAAGTTTAATTTCATTAAACTTGTTTTTCATCTCTAAGGATCATGTATCTTGAAATGCATTTCTGTCAACTAAAATAACAATTTTGATGAGTAAATTATAAAAACTCATATGCAAACTTTTATGGACTATAAAAACCTTAAGAAAATTTGATATATAAATTTGGCTGGCATAAAATACTTGTACCAGAGACCGTAAAGGTTTCCTTCTTACCAAATGAAATTTTCATTGGGTTATAGGAAGAGAGAGTGTTTAGAAGAATGTGTGAAAATTAGATATTTCTTTTTATTTATATATCTGTAGCTGTACTTTATGGAAGTAAATTTGTATTATCTCTGTCCTAAAATCTATAAATTCTTTTTTTCATGCTCTAATAACTTAGAAATCAAGCCATATGTCTTCATTTTTATAACGGAATTCTTAAAATTGAATTACACACATAAACTTCAAAATCAATTTGTTAGTATGAATACTAAAATTATAATTTGTGGCTGGATGATGGACTGAATCTTAGAGTACCTTAGGCTTGTGAGCAATGCTAAAATTTTTTGTCTGCAGGTCCAAATGCCCTTTGCCAGTTGTTAATTTATTGAAAAAACACTAAAGTAGTACTTAAGTTAATCTAATAAATCTGTGATCTGCATGTTAGGCTGTGGGGGAATTTTTCTTAGTGGTATATTTTCTAATAAGACATTAGCAGACGCATGTTATTTATTTCTGGTTTATTCATGCGGAATAGTAAATATTTAAAGAAAGTATTTGAAAATTTTTATTTAAAAAATTGTTAAATTTTTTGTATGGGACATTAAGTAAGCTCATTGGGTATAAAATTAAATAAAAAAAATGTTTAGCAAAACTTTTGTGTGAAATTCAGAGTTTGTCAGCTCTAAGTTGATTAAAGAAATTAGTTGAAGAGCAGTGCTTTGATTTTGTAACTTAAGCAATGTTTCAGCATGTAAAATATTAAGTTCAGAAATATTTATCAGACTTAAGGTTGCATACCTTAAAGAATCCACACATAACCTAAAATTAATAGGACAAAGTAACAAACTCTTTGTTATAAGTTGTATTGCTTGATATGCACTTTACTGAATTTTTTATGTGAAGTTTAATAGTGAAATTTGATGTTAAAATACTGTTTTTTCTGTTTTTTTAGACTTATGTTTAAAATATTAAACTGAATAAATTGTTATGAAGGTGTAGATTATAAACTCTGAACATGTGTACCTTCCGGAACTCTATGGGATATAGATGATACAGATCTGTTTTTTCTTTATTTGTTCTTTCATGCTGGAAATATTTTCTTTTTTGTTGCGCATCACCATCTTTGAATTCCAATAACTCTCCAGCTGTTTTTAGGAATTAATGCTCAGGTATGTAATGGGCCTGTTTATATCTAAACTGATTAAATTGGTGTGAATATCATCCTGGCAGTTTGTTATTCAAATGCATAAGTCAGTTTTATCTCTCAGGGTCACCTAGGATATATTTATTTTTAGAAAACGACATATTTTCATACATGTCTGAATTATTTTGTCAACTCAAAAAAAAGAGTTTTATGATGATTCTGCATATCATTTCAGAATTTTCATTACTTCTAACAATAGAATATTCCTTCCCTTTTTTTCCTGCTTTTAAATTTTAACTTAAATGTGGAGAAACATTACATGCTGTTTGCCATACATGTTTCATTAAATAAAGTTGTACGATTTTGGAACATTATTTTGATTTGGAAGCAATACAAGATATTGGTTGAACTGACTTCATATATTTTGTTTAGCTTAACTTATTAATGAGTTACAATATCAGCCATTCTATAACACCTTTTTGTGTAAAATTTTTTCCTTAGGCAATTAAATACTTTATTTGCAGATAAGTTAGTAGGTTGAAATGGGATATTTAGGAGTAGTTTTTAAATTTTTGTCTAAATGTTTAATTTTTTATTAACATTAATGGAACTTTTGAGATGAGGGATAAAATATACTTGGTTTTATTTAACTTTTCAGTTGCGATTGATAACACACATCTGTATTAAATTTAAATATTTATCAATGAATGTAATTTATGGCATATAAATCAAAACAAATCATTACAAACCAATTTTTGTGAATATTACCATATGATCTATATTTTTTCCTTATGCCTGGTTTCTGAAATGTACTTCTAATTTTTTTAATGCCTTTTTTCTTTAACCTTTTCCTTACGAGATGGGATAGCATGTATCCCAAGAATACGGGCTCATTAATGAATGAATATGTATATATTATATATATATATATATATATATATATATAATCCCCTTAATGGCCGTTCTTACAAAGGGGGTATGAAATTTCTCATTTTGAAGAGGGAATTGGAAAAATGGGCCCCCGTGAGCTAAAGGTTAAAAAAAGTTTTAGTGACATAATTTCTCTATAAGCATCTTTTCTTTTATATGGTAATCTTATTTTGTGAGTTATGTTCTCTTTTCAAAATATTTTAAAAGTTAGGTTTCGTGTCATATGATTGATGATCAAGGGGTATTTATTTTTTAAACTATTTCTTTAGAGCAAAACCAAACCTATACATTTTTTACTGAAAAATCTTTAAAACTATAAAGTGAGAAACAATCAGCATTTATAATGAATAACAAGCATTAATTTAATAAGTTAGTATTATTTTTGTTTACTGCATAAGCATTCATTTTTAGCCAGGCCAATAATGAATATTCTAACTGTTTGTAAATAGGTAAAACCTGCAAGTACACCTTTAAAAGAAGTTAAAAAGCATGGCATATTCATGGGCATGCCATTTAATAGAGCCTTGTCATAATATAACACATTTACAACTTTTGTTACATTGATGTTTGCTATAATTATATGAATTTTTAATGCTAGCAAAGCTTGGGGATCTTCATTCTTTTTTTTTTCATTTATCATTTCCTTAAAAATACAGCAATTAGTGCCTACTGGAATTTTGTGCAGAGAGGAGAAAGTGCCAAAAATTTAAATATTGTTCTGTAAATTAGAAAAAAAATCAATTAATATCAATATAAGATTAACCCTTACGCCGGCTCATCGGTCTAGGAGACCGCTGTTGCACCTGTTCTGAAGGGTAGGGTGGTGGTGAGGGTAATCAGACTGTTGAGGGTTTGTGAGTTCTTCAGTCGGGTCCTGACCTTCAAGTACAACACATCAGAGATTTTCGCCCGCTCGTAGATTGTCGGTAAATTTAATCTTTGCAAAACATAGTCGGTCTTTTGGACAGATGAGCCTTGAACCATACTAATTATCTGTCAGTCTGTATGCATTCTATTTCTAAGATCTTTGTTTTATTGTTGTAGCTAGCATGGATGGAAGAATTCCTCCTGTTTATAATGAACCAGACATTTTGTCTTTCTCACACTATCACAGATTGAAGAATCAAATTCTGAAATTTTTGTTGAATAATCTATTTTTTATTTACCTTTTTCAAGAATGAGAGGTGGCAGTAGTTTTGCATTAATGACTTATAACTGCAAAAATCTTATAAAAATAGGAAAATATCCTAATTTTACAGCGTGGCGGTCTGTGAGACCGATGAGCTGGGGAACAGTATAAAGAGAGATGAGCCAACGTAAAAGTTAATAAACAAAATTAATAAGGATTTAGTAATTTTTTCAACATAAATTTTATTATATTATCAGAAAATAAAAATATAATAATTATATGGAAAGAATACCTTTTCAGAGATAGTATAGTTATTTTGGTCTTAAAATCAATGAATCCATTTGGCTTGATAAGTATTTTTTGGACTATAGGTGTGATTTTTATAATGACGGACACTTATAGCCTTTAGTGTGCTCTCTGTGTCTAGTATTCTAATATGTTAAAGCAGGGGTTCTTAACCTTTCAGGCTCTGTGCCCCCCTCTGAACACTGATGAGAGGTCACGCCTCCCCCACCACCACCTACATATGTGTTCAATACAAATAGTACAATCGGAATTTGAAACTGAAGCTGGTTATTAAAGGAAAATATAGAATAGATAATTTCATACACAAAATTTAATATTACTACTCATATCTTAAATTGGAACATATTATTATTAGAACATATGAAATCAAATAATTAAATATAGATCAAATATATTTGTGGTAATCAATGATCTAGGTGAGGTTGGCATGTAATACCAGTCACTTTCACAACATTAATGAGAGGGCTGGCACTGTTTGTCCTTGACAAGTTTTGAAATATTAGGTTGTAACTGTGACAAAGCTTCCCTCAGTTCACTTTCAACGTCCAGCTTTGCTCGATATTTTGACTTTATGTATGCTAATGCTGAAAATCCAGATTCACAGAGATATGTGGATGAAAACTGCACTAACAACCTCAAAGCTTCCAAAGCAACTTCTGGGTAAACAGGAAAATAGCGTAACCAGAAATTTTCAACATCCATGTTTTCAAATTCCGCGTTTGCTTGAGAATCACATTTTAGGTCGATTGCCTATTCCTGAATATGATCAGGAAGTATATCCACGTCGATTTTTAAAGGATCTCTTGTCAACTTAAACTCTCAATTCTCTGAACTAATATCTGGAAAATAGTCTGCAAATTCATTTTGCAATGCTACCAAATGCCCTGATATAAGGTCCTTCAATTCATTTATCTGTTGCAATGGGAGATTTTTTTTTATCATCGAGGAGGTCGTTCAATCTTGGAAAGGATGAAAAGTTTAGCTCTGAGCTCTGAAGACGGCGTTGCCAAAGAGTTATCTTTTTTGCGAAACCCTTAACTGCATCATAAGTCTTCAGAATGCTTTTCTGACATTGAAGCTACTACGACAATTATTGTGTGCGACAGTTATTGTGTTCGTGTTAGTATGTCGAAAATACGTTACGGTGACATCCTGACCGCAAAATTGAGTACAGTAAATTGCAGTTAGTTTTACTTTTTATTTATTTATTTATTTTTTAAACTCATGCCTCCCTTGAAATTCTTCTACGCCTCCCCAGGGGGGCGCGCCCCCCAGGTTGAGAACCGCTGTGTTAAAGGATTCATGTCTAGTATTCTAATAGATTATCAAATGATTCTTGTGTAGTCAGTCACCATTGGAATTTGTGTTTTACAAGCATTAAGTTTGATTAATTTAACAGAATGACTTCCTTTGTTTTATTAAGAGTACATAATGTTAGAATTATTTAGCATTATAAAATACAATCAGCAATTTTAATATCAGAACATATATTGGTAGATAGGCAAAGAGGTTTCTTTTTTGTGCTTTTCATTAGCAATACATCACTGGGAGTTAAAATAGATTATTAGATGAACTCCTCAAAACTCCTGATATATATATTTATTTATTAGCATATTTTATGGAAAATTGTGCTTTTTTTTCTTCTCAAGTGCTGTAATTCTTTGCATATTTAATTTTATATAGTTTTTGTTTGTTACTTTTTAAAGTGACAGTCCATTTAATCATCTTTAAATTAAAATATATGTATAATTCATTTTCTTTAATAATTTATTTCAGAATTATTGTTTGTTTTAAAATATGTGAAGCAATGAGCTGAAATATTCATCAGTATAGAAATAAATATGTGTATTTCATTTATGTTGGAAAAACACTCCTATTTTAGGACATATATATATTTATATATAATATATCTTGGTCACTTTTAACTGTCAGTCCATTTAAACTTTATTTACTTGGTTTTAACTTTCATTTCTTGCCCTGTAAGTGCTAAACTGACTAGTATCTACTGATTAAGGCTATACTATTAAAATTACAGTTAAAACTAGAGAAAAATATAAATTAATACATATCTGACACCATTGTTATCTCTTCATTTTTTTACTAGATAAGGATATAATTACAGTCAAATAAGAGTAATTATGCTTATGCATCTCAGCATGGTGGCATTGCAAAAGTGCATTGATCTTTTTATGCTGAAGCCCAGTGAACAAAAATGTCTAAGCATGAACAGAATAGGAAAATAAAATGCCCTTCTCTGTACCTTAATTTAAAATTTTTTTTTTCTGAGAGAAAGACATCCAGATTGAAAGTAAACTTATCTTTCTAAGCTTACTTCTGCTGGGTTGTTTTTACTGTTTGTTTAATAAATTATTTTAAGAATATGTATTTTCTGCAACCCTCTTATTTTATATTTTTAGTGGGTAACTGTCATAAGTTTCTAAAAAAGTTCTGATACAAAGACCTAAATAAAGATTATACCTCGGCATAAACTGGTTTTATCAGTAATTTGTAATTTATTTATTAAAATGTAGCTTTTTATACATTTATATAATTAGATTGTCTATTAAGCAAAAAGATTTGAATTGTAATATCTTATATAGCTGTTATATATAGCTGAGTATATATAGCTGTTTTTATTCTGCGATTAAAATTTTGAAAACTTGAAAAAAATTGATTATACATTTCAATTTTTTCAAGTTGAAAATTGATTATATATATTATTATTATGGCTTAGCCTTAAGAGTTATTTTTATGGAATGTAATATAAAGCTAAATTTGATACAAATATTAAGTATTATAGTTTAAATTTCTGATGTAGTATATACTGCAAAATTGATCTCCCTGAACAAGTTTAAAAGTAGTTTTATGATGTTACTGTAGGTACTGCTTGGTTGAATGAACTTAATTTCCTTAAAAAAAATTTAAAACTTACGTACTCAGACTTATATTTAACATTAGTACTGATTCTTTGCCATTTCAGTTTAAAATGCCAGTGATTATAAGTAAATATTCATTAACTTCAATAAGAATTGCTCACTCATGTTTTAAGCATATGAAAGACTAGCTGAAAACCCGCACTTCGCTACGGAGTACATTCAAATTAAATACAACGGTCAATGTATGCAATTAATGGCAAAAAAATTAATTATATATATATATATATTTATAATAAATACGACGATCAATGTATACAATTGATGTAAAAAAGTATATATATACTTATAAAAAAATCGTAAGGGATATTTTTATAGACAAAATAATCTAGAAGAAAATACTCAAATTAAATCTTATAGGACATACTAAAGAATATAGTACAGTTAATATAGTACAGTTTGAGGAACATATCTTTTATTATATTTTAATATTTTTTGGATAATGTCCAATCGTCTGCCGCATTAGCAAGAAAAAAAAGTATTTTGTCTATTTAGTTGTTATGCACATGATGATAAATTTATTTAAAGTACCAGAAAAACAAATCACGTGATCAGCATTTAATAAATTAATCTTTAAAAATTTACCAGAAATCAGAAAATGGAGGTAAAGATTCGAAAATGATCTCATTTTAAAGAAATTTTTATGATCTTTCTCGTGATATAAATTTTATAACCCTCAGATTATAATTTTAAATGCAAACTTTAAAAAAAGTTACTAAAACAGCTTAAAAATTTAATTTAAAAAAATCTAAGAAATTTTCAAAAATCTTTCTTAGTGCACCCCTACACTATAAGAAGAATCGTCATACAAAATTTCAGCCCTTTAGGTGCAGCGGTTTGATCTGTACGTTGTATGTCAGTCAGTCAGTCAGTCAGTTACGGAACTGTTTTATATGTATATAGAATATTTAGGCTGCTCTTGAAGAAATATTGTATTTTCCCTTGAAACAACACTGTGTGCAAATTTGAACTTATGGATCTAGATGCTCTAGTAAACTAGTTTTTACTATCAATATTTCAAATTTCGCAGAGATTCACTGGATAGGATTAAAAGTTTATTTTATTTTAAAATATGGCCTCTGTGGGTTGTAGGTAGGTCATTATTGTAGTTTCTTCTGTATCTCCAAAGAAGCTTCTAAAAATGGTTACTCAACTCTTAATATATTTAAAAATTACTGCTGGACAGATAGTGATTAAAATTTTTATTATAAGATATACTGTTTGTCCTCTAGTCTTATGATTTCATGTGTGCATTGAACAAGTGCTCAAGGTCCGTAACTACTTTCTGGACCTATTTTTGGCTTTTTATCTTTCCCTCAGTTCTTAATTTAATTTCATGTAATGTGTTTTTGCAATACGTAAATCCATTAGGATGTACAAGAATTGTGAACATTTATTCCTTGAAGGCGCAAATTTCATTATTTTATATCCCATTTTAGATGTTCTTTTATGTTAAAAAGTGGTTTTCCATTTGATTCATGAAATACCATAATGGGCACATCGTGTTGAATAATGAATTTTAAGAGATACTTGATTCTTATTTCAATAGTGGCAATGGATGTTTTATGGATACCTTAAAATGTTTTGGTCAAACATGTGTTCACACTAAGAGCAGAGAAGAAATTTTTTTCTTATCCCAGAGAAATATTTTAATCGGCATCGTGAAAGATTGATTTAGGAACTAGTGTCATTTATTGTGATTAAGGAAGGCATCCGCTCAGTCAGTACTAGAATTAAATTTCGTAAGTTCTAAAAGAAAACATTTAAAGCAGAAACGTGAAGATTTAAAAATCCGCACGTTTGCATCTGCATGTCACTGAAAAATGTTTGTACAGAAATTTTTCAATTTGATCATTTGTCTATTGAGCAATCAGTCCTGTGTAGGTGGTAAACAATAGTACCTCTATTTTCACAATATTATTAAAATTGCGTCAGGATATAGACTGTTTTTTAAAGATAAAAGTTCGGAGCCAGATATGATATTTAGTAATTAATAAATATAAACTAGATAAATTTATGGCTGCTTATTAGGTAGTAGATATATTTTGTATATTGATTTACGTGTCGCAGTACTCACCATCTCGCTGCGTAAATCTTGTATTAAAGCTGTTCAACTTAATTTTTTACTCTATTAATTTATATTAAAATATAAACTGTGACATTCGTTTCTGGCATATATTTTTATCAATGAGCGTAACCCTGGCGACTGATAGATGGGGAAACACCTAACTGATTGTTTAAGTGATAAATTGCTTATCTGCTTTACCTTTGCCTGGGATATCAGAGGCATGAATTTCCTGTGCCGCTGAAAGAGGCGTTAATAAATGCTACCTGTCGAACTTTTTAAATCTCGCTGGATGTGTCGTACGTTGTAAACTGCCGGATTTATTTATTTTTTCATTCATTCTAAAAGTGTGTTCAGTGCGTGTAAAATGTTATACATTGATACAAATTCGCGCTGAATAATTATCTTGTATAGGATAAATTGCTTTGTGGATACAAGGAATGGATGGTAAAAGTGCGTTTAGTTCTTAGTTCTCAAATGAGTGTCTAGGAGTACTACTATGGCAACTGCAAAGCAAGCCGTAGAGAGGATGGACAGCATAGAGTCCGTCGAAGAGTTCGATCCAGAGGAAAATGAGTATGTTGATAATTCTGCCGCTGTAGAGAACGCAACTGCTATGGCAGCTGCAAAGCAAGCGGTAGAAAGGTTGGACAGCATCAAGTCCCTCCAAGAGTTGGATTTAGGGGAAAATGTGTATGTGAAAAATTCTGCCCTTTATGACACCGTACATGGAAGTTTCAGTGATGTACCTTCTTCACCAGATACGGTGCATGGAAGTTTCAGTGACGTATTACCTTCACCTGAATTCGCGAGCAGTGAAAATGCAAAAAGCGAGCAGGCATCTGGTTACGGCGAAGATGGTGTACCAGTCATCCTCAGGAAATTTCTTCGCACATTTAGCGAAAATGACGTATCCGTTGAGGATTCTGGTGATTTGAGGTAGTTATCCCTTTTCAAAGCTGATATGCGGCTGTTTTTGATAATTTTTCATAATTTTAGGTTTATTTTCGTGATAATTCCATCCAGAAATCGCATTTTTTTTCTAACAACTCTTCTTTTGTAGTTTTGTTTTCGTATTACACAATCTACGGAATAGATGAGTAACATCTGTCGCGTTGGAGGTAAGACATTGACGAAATGTTCGCTGTTCGTCTTTTAAAGTACTTTCTTTAAAACAGTGAGATAGAAAGTTGTGTTATCAGTCCGAAAAATGTTTTCTTTTTATATATATGTATATACTGTTGATGAGACTGTATGAACGAATTCCCCTCGTTTCTTTTTAAAAATCTTAAGTCTTGTAGTCTTTAAGAAATTTCGTTGAACAGAAATTATCCCCGTCGTTGATAGAAATTATCCGCTCAATGTGATAAAACAAAAGTTTTAAAAAACTACTATTTATAGTATAATGAAATACAATTTTCCATGGTAAGTACGTTTCATATACATTGAAAATACAGTAATAACTAACAAGGCAAAGTTGAAAAAAAAGTTATTACCGCACCCCTCAACACTTAATTTTTTAAGTTTCAATACACTTCTTTTTTTAAGAATCGAAAAGAAATAGTCGCTAAATAAATTGCACCGAAGATATAAACTTTTGCAATAGCGGAGGCCGTTTTCGCAATTTTAGACGTTGAAAGCTGTCGAGATTCACATGTTATATCCCAGGGGCGGCTCCAGTCCAGAGATTTTTTTTTTTATTTTTATTTATTTTTTTTTTTTGGGGGGGGGGGGCAGCAACGTCGGCTCTTAAGGTTATAAGAAATAAACAGTCTCATTTTAAATTTAAACTAATTTAGTATTAGGTCTACGATTATATAATTTTAGGCTATGAAATAAAAATACGCCGGGCTTTTTTTGGGAGGGGCAATTGCCCCTACTGCCCCCCCCCCCTGGAGCCGCCATTGTTATATCCACATATTTACCTAAACTGTAAAGAAATCCGTAATTTTTGTGCGTTAAGGTTTCTTAGACGTTATCTTCAAGATAATTTTCGCATGTTTGAAAAGATCCTAACACCTTCTCTGTAAGATTATTTTCTTACTTGAATAACAGTCAAATAATAATTAATGGTTCTACATAAAGAACAAAATAAAAATACTCGTTATATGGAAATTTTTTCTTGCAGGTAAGTGTTTGATTTTCATGTCGATGTCGCTCGATGTGAAAAGTCGGTAGAAAATTTCACTAGATGGAAGTTTGTTGTTTGGAAGAAAACTGTGTTTGTATATGAAAAATCATGATTTTAACCCTTACGTTGACTCATCTGTCTTTATACTGTTCCCCAGCTCATCGGTCTCACAGACCGCCACGCTATAAAATTAGGATATTTTCCTATTTTTATAAGTTTTTCGCAGTTATAAGTCATTAATGTAAAACTACTGCCACCTCTCATTCTTGAAAAGGGTAAATAAAAAATAGATTATTCAACAAAAATTTCATAATCCGATTCCTCAATCTGTGATAGTACGAGAGAAGCAAAATACATGTCTGGTTCGTTGTGAAACGGGAGGAATTCTTCCAGCCATGCTAGCTACAACAATAAAACAAAGATCTTAGAAATAGAATGCATGCAGACTGACAGATAATTAATACGGTTCAAGGCTTATCGGTCATACAGACCGGCAAAAAATTTAAATCAGTTCAAGGCTCATCGGTCCAAAAGACCGACTATGTTTTGCAAAGATTAAATTTACCGACAATCTACGAGCGGGTGAAAATCTCCGATGTGTTGTACTTGAAGGTCAGGACCCGACTGAACTCACAAACCCTCAACAGTCTGATCACCCCCACCACCACCCTACCCTTCAGAACAAGTGCAACAGCGGTCTCTTAGACCGATGAGCCGACGTAAGGGTTAATACTTTTAATTACAGAAAAACCACATTTAACAAACCCCTCTCGTTTACGGACGCCTAAAAATGCTACTATCTTAGTATTTCCAGCCCCTGCTTTGCAGAGACACCCTTAGTTACTTTCGTGAATAGTAATTTTAAAAGTTCTTGCATTTAGTCCCCATACCGACGCTATTTTCGCTGTCAGGCAGTCGCTATATGTCATATACATAAAACTAAGAAATTATTGCTTTTTTGCAAGCTATATAGATATATTGCTTGCGGTTATTGTAACGATAGCCACTGGCTAGCGAGTTTCTACGCTTTTCAAAATATGGTCCTTGGGGAAACCATCCCAGAAGTATTACACTAAAGCTCCCTCATTTGCGGATGCTCCGCTATTACAAACAACATTTTCTGTCCCGTGGATATCTGATTATGAGAGGTTTTTTCTGTATTTAAATTTCTCTAATTGCTTTGCATGTATCTTAAAAATCGGTTAATTTTTGTATAATTTTGCTACTGAAAGTGCCTGTAAAAAAGAAGTTATTTTTAGGTACTGTGGTCGAACCACCTATCTTGGCCATATTTTATATTTTGACAGATATTAAGATCTATGCCATCTAGACGTTTGAATTGTCTTATCTTGAGGGACGAAATTTATAGTATGTTTTTTCGTTTATTCTTGTTTTTCTGATGGACCAACTTCCCATGGAAGTCTAAAGATGACATTATAATACGTATGATTAGATGTTTCGCGTAAACACAAACTCTAAAGGTAGGTAGCTTACCTGAATTGTGGGTATCTAAAATATAACTATATTTATTTACCAATCAGATTATTACTTCTGGCTAACCCGGTTCCCCCAAAAAACACCTGGGCGTGCCTCTACAGGATTATTATTTTATAAATTGCTGCATTTTATGACCGTTATTTTAAGCCTTTAGACTCTCTTATCGCGTGGTTATCACATATGGATGAAATACTTCACCATACATGATTTCGTCCATCCTATTAGGGGGGGGGGGACCCGTCATGAAGAAGATAGCATTTTATTGAGTGCATCGTACCAAACATTAAAATTTGCGTAGCAAGATCTAACTTGTATACATGAAGGTACTTTCTATTGCCTTATCTCAAGATAGGGATTATTGTTAAATTTGACTCTTTTAAGAGCGCTTATGTTATTGTTTGTTTTGAGCTTATCTTTATGGCCAAGAAACGTGATTTGAATTTTTTTTTCTCGATAGGAAAGTGCCGTAACGTTTCATTGAATTAATCAGTGTGTTTTCTTTCATATTCTTCTATTTTTCAAACGTACTTTCAATAAATACACTTGGCCACTTTTCGTGCACTTGATTTATCACCTGCTCTCTTGCTCGGATTGCTTTTTCAGCGTATATTTACTGTCGTGTCCGGTGACTTAGAAAAGGCAAAGCAAAATTTCATTTTTTCCTGGCTTTGTTTAATCTGATTTTCACAGGTTCTGAAAATCATGAATAAGTTTTGGAATTTAATTTAATTTTTCCAAGACATTGGAAAGTTTTTAAATAATGACCAGAATTTTCAATAAATTCGGAACTTTTTCTGTTACAGTCTGGAATTTACAATTTTGGCAGTTCATCTTTGTAGTATGGTTAAATATTTTCAGCTGTGCTACTTTTTTAGACTTTAAACTCAGATTTTGTCATCTCTGTTCTTAATAGGAAAGGCAGCGAATATTTATTTCATAATTGCTGTTTGATACTGTGTTGTATATAACCTTATTTTTTGTAGAGGGATGGGAGAATGACTGAATTCAATTGAAGGTCAGAGAGCAATTATTTTATGTGCTACTATTGTGATCAGGATTTCTATAGTTGTAAATGTCTAATAATACACCATGTATGGAAAAATATCCAGTTGTTCACAGACTGGCTTGAAGCATTCTCTTAAGACCGAAATCTGCTGATAAATATGCAAGCTAAAAGCGATAATTTATTTTTATATTTATTCTACTTTATTTTGTTGAAATTAATTAGTTTCTCAGAAATTGTGATTTTAAGAAGAGAACTAACCAACTAACCAATGGCTCAACAGTCCATCGTGGACCAAGGCCTGTGGTGCCCATCTCCGCTTTCTTGACCGTGGGCTTGAGATGCCATAACCCCCTAAGAGACCCCGAGAGTTACTCCCCTAACGGGACCCCAGAATTAGTTACCAAGCATGCTTGGTCCTCATTTTATCGACCCATTCAAGGGATGAAAGGCTGAGTCGACCTTGCCCAGTCGCAGGGTCGAACTCTGGACCAGTGTTGTGGCAGCTTGAAGCTTTTAACCACACGCCATCGGTCGTCATTTAATCAGAGAAGTGTGTCAAAACTAATGACTTTTTTGTTTAGTTCTGAGTTCTGATATTCTCTTTTCTTGAAATTTTTTAAATATTGCTTCAGAGAGTAAAATATTTTTATTAAAGCATCCTTTTAATTTGCAAGAAAACTTAAAACTAGGTATTATTAATTTTAGCTGATTTTAGGTTGAAAGAGGCTTAGGATGCTGAGTACTGGCAAAGTTTTAGGAATTTTTGCAGGAAAATAAATCTGTTGATCTCGCATCTGGCATTATTGTCTAATTTTGCCAAATGAAGTTACCGAAATTATTGTAATGCTTATGGAATCGAGCTTTTTTATCTGAAACATTTGTTTAATGATTTTTTCGGGTATTTTAATTGGAAGCAATATATTTCACCGAATTTTTAAAGCTCGTTCGGAAGGTAATGATTTGTCTCAGCATCTGAAATTCGATTAATAAATCAGTATAACCTGACATCTTAAATTGTTTAAAAAAAATTTCATTAAAGATCCTTGAACATTTCTGAGATAGTCTGTAGAAAGTCCTGAAAAACAAGTAAATTATTTCATTCCAAATGCTTTATAAACCCTGATACTGTGGCTCATACGTTCACTGTGTAAACCTGTTTAAATAAAATTTTACCATCTGTACTGTTTTACAAAATGCAATTTAATTTTTTTTTCGTTCCGCATTTAGTTGTTCACTATCTTTCTTATCTTTGAATCGAGGTGAGGTGCAACAGAATAAAGCTTTGTTATAATTTATTACTACTGAATAAGCCTGCAGTCGAAATATTTAAAATAGTGTAAATGGTGGAATAGGGAAAGCTCTTCGCTTTCGATTACACAGTGCATGAGCATTTACCCCTATTATCGTTATCTAATTCATATATTGTGCTCGCATTAAAATAAGTTTTAATTACAGGCCGTATACTGAACGTTCATCATTGTGTTTTGATAGTTGTTTATATTTCATGTATATTAATCGTTTAATCTCATACAGTGTGTGCGTAATCATACAAGCAAGTTTTCAAGACTTGCATATAGCTGTGTTCCTGTAATATTGTCACAACCGTTGCTAGTTTTTGTAATGTCCTCAGATCATGTTTTTGCCTTACTGGCCTCGCAATCCCTTAGTAATTTTCCACTTGAAGAATCTCGTAATGTTCTCCACCTGATATAAGCTGAAAAGCATATTTTTTACCGTCTATTCTTATGAGCCAAATTATTGCCCCAGCTGCGTTGCATAAACTCTTGTCGAGGGGGTGGAACTGAGGGAAGATAAGATGTGTCAATTTTTTTCCACGTTCGGTGTCGACAAACGGAACCAAACCGGAGGCCACGATAACATTTTTATCAGGTCGATTTCCTTTCCTTGCTTGGAATTGTGTTAAAAGTTATAGCATGAATTTGTATTTAAACCCACTCTCCTTGTTTACATGATTATTTTTTAATGTATTATTTTTGTAGAACATAGTTACATTTCTAGCTTAGAATTATTTTGTTATCAATGTGTTATTTTATCCTTAAAGTTGTTTTCTGCTAGGGTGTTTGTTGCCAAATCAGAATGTTAATGAATTCAGATGATTTTAAATAACTGATTGACATATCCTGGAAATTTACTTAAAATTTACATTGTTTTATTTTCTTCTTAACTAGCGGAATTTAGTCTAGGAATGATTAAATTGGTAGGGTGTTAATGAATAGTGTCTGTATGGTACTTCACCACTACCCAGCTATTCATGAAGAGATACATGACATATGTCCTCAAGGATAATTGTTATTAATGAGCAAATTTTCCGACCTTTAATTGTTTAAATCTTAAATATTAGGACCAAAAATGTTTTTTTGTACTTTACCTTACACAAATGTCGCTTTTATTATAATTTCTTCGGTACCCTCGTCTCTTAGAATTTTTTTAAACCCGTCTCTAATTTGAGATTCTCATTGTCTGTTTATGACAATACTTGCAGCCTTCTAAGATATGCCTCGAGTTATTACTCTGTAACTATGGCAACAGGTTTCATTAATAAATAAGATGTCTCAGCGTGTGTATTGATTTATTTTTGCTGCGATGTTCGCATGAACGGTTTACCTCCTTCGTTCGTGTCTTGCGTAATTTTGCCCGAGGCTTTGTAGTAATCACGTGAGTGTTTTTTCCAACGTGAATGCAAAGTAGTCTGTGGCGGTTGTCAATTCAACGGTAGTTAGACCTTTTACAGTGCTTTTCTTACAAGCGATTGGGGCAAATGATCAGTTTGTCTTTTGGAAGTGTTTGACGCGAAACGTGTGCCTATTCCCTCAGTTTGACAGATTGCACGATGTCTTTTTTTAGTCAGTTGTTATTCTGTATATTCCTCCAGCAAGTTGTTTGAAATTACTGTAAGACTATTAAGATTATTATTATTGACTTAATTTTTAATGACTTCGGAGCTGTCCTTGAGTTAGAGCCTTGATTGTCGCCCTTGTGATTTGGTGCATGTTCTCTTAATAAATGCAAACTTCAGAAGTGACTTGAATACAACTCATTTCCTCTAAGAAGATTCCGCAAGACGGTCGCTTTGGTTGAAATAAGGATTACATGTTAAGGACGAAGAAAACGTCTATACACAGTCACAGTAAGGAAAAAAAAATATTTATATATTTTAATTTTTACCATCAAGTTACTTATAAGATTTCGACTGTGTGGAAACATAATTTACCAGTTCCGTTAATATGTATAGCGTTTGTTTATGTTATCTGGTTCGTTTTTAGATTGCAATTTCTTCGTTGGCATTGAGCATTGGATATAAAATGTAACTGTTTTGAGCATTTTCAACAATGAAAAAGATTAGATGTCGATGTATTGAACGACGTAATCGACGATTATTTTATAAATATAAAATATTTAATTTAAATGACTCTGAAGAGATTTTCATTCCTATGGGAACAAAGAATTGTAGATTGAGTACAACGATTTATTTTTTAATTTATTACTTTTAAACAAATTTAATAATTTTAAAACAGGTGAATTTAACGAACACAACTACGAAAGGGACATAGCAAAACGAAGTTTTTAATTGTAACAACATTTACAAGTCGTTAGTGTTTTTCTATAGATGACAAATAAAATATATAATTCAGATTATTGTGGAATTTTCCAATTAAAGGAAAAGTAGCGAAAAATTAAATATATTTTCTACTATGCTTAAAATATAGTGTGCGCTTATTTTTAGCGGTACAGCAAGTCTATAATATGTATTTTTGGTGTAAAATGTATAAGTGTTATGCTAATTTATCCAGGGATTTGTTAGCGGGGTGACTTGGAACAGTGGCGCACCCCCCCCCCCCCCCCAAAAAAAAAAAAAATGACATTGCATTGTGAATATTATTTACATTATACTTTTATCTGTTCACCCCCACCCAAGATTAATTCCCGGGTGCGGCACTGATATGGACTGAGCTCAGGCCCGGCTTGGGCTTTTCACTTTAGAAGAGACTTCGGGCCCACATAGTAGTGAGGGCGGACTCGGTTTAATGATTTCTGGACAGGGACCCGGACAGGTCCCTGTCCAGAAATCATTCTGGACAGGTGTACCCGGAAAATAGAGATAATCGGAAAATACTCGTATACCGTAAAAGCGATTTACTGAGAAGTTTTGGGTGAACTGTAGTCCCCCCCCCCCCTCAAATAAAAAAGTTTGAGTTTATTGTTTTGGTGTCGAGTACAATATTTAATATTTTACTTGTATTAAGAATATAAATATATATATGCATATATATGTATGTATATATATATATATATATATATATATATTATATATATATATATATATATATATATATATATATATATATATATATATATATATATATAAAAATGAACAAGCAAACAAACACAATCTTTCAAGAAGTATATATGCATGCTTTTGAAATCAATTTTATGATTTTCTTTAAGGCCAATCTTAATGTTTTAGAAGACAGTGGACGCTATTCTTATTAATCTAAATTGCTAATTTAAGTGAATTTAGGAAAATTTACCATTCCTATGGAAACAAATGTCGCGCTCTAATATTGAACTACAATTTCTCTGGAGATTGGAATCGCCATAATTCAACGTTTTTATTTTTATCTTTTATCCCCCCCTTTTTTTGGGGGGGGGGATTAATAAAAGACAATATCATTACGTTGCTCCCAATCTTTGTTACATTTCAGAAAACTATATATATATATATATATATATATATATATATATATATATATATATATATATATATATATATATATATATATATATATATATAAATAAATAAACTTTAAAAATCAATATTTGATTCGAATTAAGTTTAATACCTTATCTTTTTAGTTCTAGAGACGTAAAATATCGTCAAATCGGTCCCATTCTTTGATCTCTACTTCCCACAAAACTGGACTGAAGTAAAAATATGTTAAAATTTTTTTTTTTTTAACTTTTACTCTGTTCTATTATGTTCCCGTTCCCCTTCGACGCGCGTAGCAAATTTGAAATATGTGGTAAGAATAGAGTGGCATCAATCAAGGTCACAAAACGAGTAGGCTAATTCCTGTAAGTCCTCCGTCTCATTGAGGTGGGAGCGTTTCAAGGTCAGCCTGTCACGAAAACTCACACACAGAGAGAAATTGAACTATTTTGCTCTGATCTGGAATGTCCACTAGAAATACGAATTTGGATTTCCAATTACTTATCTTTTGGGGGAAAGGGTATCTAGAAGTAGGCGGCTGGCTGTATTGAGGAAAAAACAAATAGATTATTTTTTGGAAACAAACCAGTTACTGCTCTGACTCCCTCTGCCTGTATGTGGTAAAGACAAGGCGTAATTTGCTGTGGGATCGATAGAAGGATGCGTTTCAGCTTGTAGGTAAGAGAGGTTAAGAGGAGGTAAGAGAGGTAGGGTTAATGAAATATGGTTACTTTCATTTGTAACTTGTGGGTTGGATAGGAAAGTCAATTATAAAACCTGTAAGAGGTATTTTAAAAAAATTATTACCTTGTGAGAATATAGATAAGTAACTGGTTTCTTAGAATGGACTGTTTTTTATTGTTTCAACAGTGCGCGTTAAGCTTTCTTAAGAGAAGAAGGATCAAGAAAGCTAGCGGTCAATTTTTAATGATAATAGGGATATATATATAATGACATATCATGTCTTGTAGAAGCAGCTGGAAAATCGAGTACTGGAACAGCTGTAAAAGAGTTCGTTATTGGGACGCAGGGCGTCTAATAGGCGAATTAGATTCAATAGTTTATTTGTCGATCGTACGCAGTTTCCCACAGGGAGGGAGCTAGACCGAGTCACATAAGAAATGTAACAAATAATATCAGAAAAAAGGCGCGGCTTTCAGTCGTGTTCTCATTTTTTATATCGGGAAAATACAGAAGAGGTGATGCAAAGGTTATTTCCTATGACGTTATGTTACGTCATGGACTAGGAAGTGTCCAGTGATTCTTATCGGCTCAGTCTCCCTAAACAGAGGTTGTCCTAAGTCTATAAGGATCTTTCTCTGTCTACAGGGGAACGAAGGGATTAAGTACTGCAATCTTTTTGAGAATTACATCATCTTTAGAAATCGAATAAATTATGTTTTACAGTTACATGGATAAGTCAGATTATTAATATAAAGATTATTTTTATATTACATATAAATACACACACACGTAGCGGCTTCTAAAGGCGATATGTAAGTGAATGGAGCTTCTTTTTCTCAATAACTCATGTGCGGTGTCAGGTCTAATGTCTAATGGTTCAGTTTATATTTATTAAATATGCATTTTAAAACGTTGATTTCAATAAAATTGTGTTCCTACTTCATTTTAAGTTGTTCCGTAAACTAAATTCCGCATAGAAGTTCCGCAATTATATGCGGAATTCCCTAAATTGTGGCGGAAAGTTCCTTCGTGTTACGATAAATGTGTCAGGAAGAACTCTGTATAAGTTGTTTGTCATTTCCACCTGTTGCAGCTGCTAGATGTTGTCAAAACTTGATGAATGTCTCCAGTTTTTTTTTCTCATTTGTTTATTTCCCGATCGAATATGTACATGCATCCAAACGGAAACCATCTTTTACCATCGGTGATACACGCATCATACCATATTTTGTGTCGTGAAGGGTGTCGAAGTTTGAATTTAATTGAAGGTCGCCAATTTGCTAAAATTCGCCAATTTTGCCAAAAATGAGTACAAACTTAAAAGAATAATCAAGTGGTAGCTAAATTTGGAACTAGACCTTTAAAAATATTTATAATTCGGGTATTAATGTAACGCTACACAATTGAATGGATGTAACTTATACTATGTCTTGTTGTCTGTTTAATATGTGTATTACGTAATAGTAGATCCTGACCTGCGGATCGCAAATAATTTTTTGGGGATCGCCGCGGTTAATTATTATTGTATTTTCTTTGCCTTTTTATATTTTCTGTTATTTACCTAATATTTTACCTAATTTTCTTTACCCATTGTTTCTTATGCATATGTGAGAGCCAGAAGTGGGCAGAAAACAGGCGAAAGTTCGGAAAGTTCTGAAAACACTGTTCAATGAGATTGTGTTATGGAGTTGTAGTGTAGCGTGCGAAGAAATTCCCTCAGGAATTGGAGAACCTCCCAGGGAAAAGAAACTTCTCCACAGGATAGATGGGGCAACTACGTTCCCTGGCCCAAGCCCTCTTATAACGTAGAAATTGCATATTAAATGCTAACTTGGTGAACAGTAGACATACGTTAATCCTTCTCTCTTCTTTTTAACTTAACTAAAGTGAAGAAATTAAACAAATTAAGTGAAAATTATTATAAGAAATTTCACTAAACAGTTTTAATGAGAGAGAATAGGCGAGTTTACCTATCAAAAGGAAAAAAAGAGGCAGTGTCGTTCCCAGTATAAATACTGCTGAAATCGAGAAATTTGTGTTTGTAGAAAAAGCAAAAAATTGATATCACTAACCACTCAAAATTCCGGCCAGTTAAAGATACATAATTCAGAAAAGTTACTATATCAACATAATTTTTTTTTTTAACGTCAACTAAAATATCAATATAGTCACTAGGATGGTTACTAGTTATGACGCGGAAGAATTTCGTGAATGAGATAGCGCAAGCCTAATGCACTAAAATGTCGTGCAAGAGGGCAGAGTGCAGCAATAATTTTTATTTCGAAAATTCAGTCGTCTTTGTTTCAAGGTTGATTCTTAATGTATGTCAGGCAGTGTTATTTTAGCCCTAGTCACTTTTACTTATACTCTCATGTTTTACCTTTGTGGAAATAAAAATAACTGGTACTGAGTGTTTGTTGCTGTTTAGTTCTTGCCTAGGGTTAAAACTGTATTTGAGGTTTCTTGTATCCGGTCTGTTTTGACCTCGATTAGCGAAAGATGACCGTAGCGATTTATACCAACCTACCCATCCAGATATTTAAGAACAGTTATCTAGCAATTAAAGCCCCTCCCCTTTAGTCAGGGTTTCTTATATTAAAGATATAGCCTGAGTAGTGTTGCACCCACAATTTAATCTTTGGGGGGGGGGCGAGTTGAACGGATAAAAATATTTATAATGCAAATTCAATATTCATAATGTAATTTCTATTTCTTTGGGGGGGGGGGGAGCAGGGCCCCTTGCTCCCCCCCCTGGGTGTGCCACTGAGCCTGGGAATAGTCTGTTATTCACATATAGAAAAAGTCAAGGAAAATGGGTTGTATCAGAATTTCACTGGAACTATAGAATGAGTGAAACAAATAATGTATGACACTCGTTAGAGGTGTTCGGTTTGATCTGCTTTTCCGCCTTTCCTTATAGTACTACTACGCTACATTATTTGGTAGTTTTATGAACAAACTTTTTTTTTTTGCTTTCTTCCGCTGTTACGACATAAAACGGACACTAGCAGCTGTTTCTGTTACTTTTCCTGTAAACCTTGGAAACATGTGCGGAAAAATACCTTCTCTTCTATGTCAACCTCAGGAGTGTGTATGTAGGTGAGTTTGGGGTGTGGATTTTGGTAGAACATCAAATGAATGTCCAGAGTCGAAGTTACTGCATTTTTTTTCTTCCTAAGCATAGTTTGCTTATGGCCGTTAAAAAGATAACTGCTGTCAGTAGCATACAAATTACCTTAAAAAACTCTACCAGGGTTAACTTTTTTTCAAAAGGGGGAGAGGCAGAAGGAATTTTTCTCTGTTTATGCTACGTTCTACAGTGGTTAGTGCTTCAAGGTGCCACCGAGTGGGTTTGTCTTCGATTCGATGACAAGGCATGTGTCCCCTGTTCCCCTAAGCCCCTATCGCATGACAAAAATTCGCGCAACACAACAGAATTGCTGCAGAAGGAATACTGCCACCGGGGGGGGGGGGAAATTTCAGGTAGTCTCTTCTAACGAAACTACCGCAGGTTATTAACGTAGGATTACTTATCGTTGCTTCTCTTTATGTATATATGTATGTATGCGTTATGTATATATGTATCTATATATATGTACGTATGTATATATATATATATATATATATATATATATATATATATATATATATAATATGTATATAATATGTATGTAATATGTATGTTAAAATTTTCACGCATTTTGGTACTTTACTGTTTAACTGTTTATTGCTTGCCCAAGCGATACAGACTGGGTTTGGCGCGCTGTCAAATTTATGACTCGCGACGACGGACGGTTTTAGCGTCTGAAATTTTTCTTTCCGGGGGACCGTTATGGAGGAACGTAATCCTACGTTAAAAGGGAGTTCCAAGACCAATAAGAAGAGAGGAAGCACCCCATGCGCGACAACTACTCCATTCTGATCAACCCACCTTCATCCCGCATTGCAATCGTACATTTTTTGTTGTGCTGCGGGAATTTTTGTCCCGTGATAGTTTTTTAGGGAGCAACATTGGTTCACCCACTAGGTGCTTCCACAATAAATTAGCCAATGAGCAGCGCGATGTGTATAGAGTGACTGTCCTCTGGATGCGAGCTAGACACTAGATAAAAAAAAATGTGTAGGTCAGCTGCAAACTGCAGTTAGGTTTCGTTACGTGTAGTTTTAATTTGTCTTGCACGGGTTGTTAGGTCAAGAAATTTTGTTCGTAGTTTTCTTTGTAACTGTTTAAACTTTCCGAAAACATTTTAGAAAATTTTTGAAACATAAAAAAATATTTTAAATGCCTTTAAACTTGGTAGAAATGTTTGGAGTGAAAACATCTGCTACTGATATTCACTGAAAATAAATTCTGGGCCTAATCCATTATAAATTAGTTCTGCTTACAGTTTAAATTTGTCAAATATTGCGGCTAAGGTCGAACACTAACAATAAAATGGTTGATCTATGACTCCAAATAAAATTACCCTCATGACTATTACTTAAAGTTCACATTCTTTACTCTGCAGGGTAATTTTAAGTAGTTTTACCTCCATTCGTTTTAGGTCATGCTGCTAGCAATAGTTGCCCGTGCGTGCGTCATATTCAACGGTCAAAATGAAGCACGAATATTCATTTTATTGTATTAAGGTATGACGGACCGTTGTGTGAAATGGCCAGTTTAATATACCGAATACTGTATTAAAATACTTGAAGTACCACTGTAAATGCGCTTTCTAGAAATCTCATTTTTCAGTTACTTTTGTAAACGAGAAAGCTAATTATTTAAACAGTTGTCAATATATTTTAATGAATTGTTGCGATAGTGTTTTACGTATTACTATGTTTTGACTTAAAGCTAGGTGTTAATATAATCTTTCTACAGGTACGTGCACTTAATAGAAAGATAGTTTTTTTTTTTAAAATCAGGATTTTTTCACTTTTGGTATATTTCAGTGATTTTAGGAAATATTATAAAACTTTTATTTCAGAACATAGGAGGTAAGTGTCACAATAGTATCTATATATATAAAACAGTTCCGTAACTGACTGACTGACAGACATCGCACAGACCAAACCGCTAGACCTAAAGGGCTGAAATTTTGCATGGCGATTCTTCTTATAGTGTAGGGGTGCACTAAGAAAGATTTTTGAAAAATTCTTAGATTTTTTAATTAAGTTTTTAAGCTGTTTTAGTAATTTTTTTTAAGTTCGTATTTAAAATAATAATTAGAGGGTTATAAAATTATCATAACCCTCAAATTATATATCACAAGAAAGATCATAAAAATTCCTTTAAAATGAAAGCCTTTTCGAATCTTTACCTCCTTTTTATGATTTTTGATGAATTTTTAAAGATTATTTTTTAGAATTGATCGACACGTGCATAACAACGAAATAGACAAAAAAAAATTTTTTCTTACTAAGGTGGCAGACGATTGGACATTATCCAAAAAAAGTATTAAAACACAGTAAAGATATGTTCCTCAAACTGTACTATATTATTTAGTACTCAAACTGTACTATATTATGTTCTATTAGATTTAATTTGAATATTTTCTTCTACATTATTTTGTATATAAAAATATCCCTTACGATTTATATATAATATATATATAATTTTTTTTAACATCAATTGCATACATTGATCGTTGTGTATATATATATATATATATATATATATATATATATATATATATATATATATATATATATATATATATATATATATATATATATATATATATATATATATATATATATATATATATATATATATATATATTTATTCATTTATTTATTTATTTATTTATTTATTTACATGGCATTAATTGCATACATTGACCGTTGTACTTAATTTGAATGTACTCCGTAGCGAAGTGCGGGTTTTCAGCTAGTATGGTATAAAGCAGTAGTTCCCAACTGATGGTCCGCGGACTACAAGTGGTCCTTGAGAGCCTCGGGAGTGGTCCGGCACTACATATAAGAAAGTTGCCAAATAAATGGGAATTTTGAAAACAATGTTCATTGAACTAGATGGGCCGAATATGTCCGATGACTATCAGGTGTTGAATTAAAATTTCTTAAAAGTTTAACTTATTTTATTATTAGAATTATTTTTTATTATACACAAGAATGTGAATACGTTAATCCTGTATCCCTTTTACCTGAGGGATATTCTATACCTCCAAACTCTCCGGAAGGTTCCCCCCAAAGTTGGTGGGAGGTGGTGGTGGTCCGCATAGGGTTCACTTTCTGGCTTAGTGGTCCGCAGACTTCTACGGGTGGTTAACCACTGGTATAAAGGAAATTAAAATAGAGGGTGTCCGGTATCCAAAAGTCATGACCTATTTTTACGGAACTACCCATTAGAATTAAAAAATATATATTTAAATAGAAAGAACTTTGTAGGCAATTTAATAACCTTAAAACAATGGATGCATGCGTGTGTTGGAGCAAGTAAGGAAGACAGAGCATTGGCCTTTAACATACATTTATTTAATCAATCACAAAATTCAATTAACTTGTAATTGCTACAAGCACAATATTCCCTTTCATATTAACATTTTACATACGAGAACTCAGAAGCAGAGGCAAACTATATGGTCAAAGTAATGAATCTTAGAGTCTATGGGGAGGCACTTACTACAGCTGAAGTATGCAGCGATGAAAGATGGCATCGACGACAGGGACCCAAAATCACGTCATATACAGGACATCTTGGCGGGTTACTGGCATTTCTCCTAGACTCTCTATCATCTGAGCTCTAAGAAAAAAGTCTTGAGATAAATCTGGACCTCCTCTCCTATTCCTTTCGTACTTCAAGGGGCTGTTGTCCGTTTACAGGGGGGGGGGGCATTCTGGCCCGCCCCTCTTTTTCATTGGGGAGTAGGCTGTTTATCTCTCAGTTGTTCCTGCCCCAATTGGTTCCTTATTATACTGCCCCTGTCCATAGTCAACGAAGTACCTCCCCACCATGATTTTCATTTGCAATACCACTTTGACCCTTATCATCTGAAGGTTTTACTGTGGGCCATAAAATAACGACCATCCATCTTGTAGTATTTATAGACTTTAGATCGCTATCAATGGCCACACCGACAGCTATTCTCCTATTTCCTCCTGGTTTACAAGCCCCTATTTACCCCTGCCTCTGCATCCTTTACAATAGATTCGTTCTTGGCCACACACCGTGGGGAATTATACCATTCCGCTTCTACAAACTTCTCACCAAGTTTTAATATCAGTCAGACTTCGATCATATTATCATAGATTTCGATGTGTGCACCTTTTTTAGCACAACAAACGTCTAAATTAAATGGTAATCCAGTTCTCTCCCAGTGTTTCGTAGCATATCAGGAGTTATTAAACGAATAGCTTGAATGATACGCTTCTTCAACTCATCCACAGTTTCAATTTTTTGTTTATACACAACGGATTTAATGAATCCCCAAGCAAAAAAATCTGGTAACTCTTGTTATGCTACGAAACACTTGGAGAGAACTGGATTACCATTTAGACGTTAGTCGTGCTACAAAAGGTGCACACATCGAAATCTATGATACTATGATCGAAATCTATGATTGATATTAAAACTTGGTGAGATGATCTTTCTATTTAATTTTTTTAAAAAATTCTAATGGGTAGTTCTATAAAAATAAGTCATGACTTTAGGATACCTTTAGCCCCTGACACCCTCTATTTCGAGTTGAATGGTCTCTTGCGAAAGCACTCGAAATTTATAAAAAAAAATTCCCTCTATTTTTAAAATGTTATGAACATTTTACCAAAATTATATTAGTTTTCTTGATTTTATATCACCTTTGAACTAAATATATAAATATATATAATTAGTAACTGTATTTTTGAAAACTATATTTTTGAAAAAAATGTACTCCGAACTTAGATACATTAACCTGCGGAAACTGTCCCAAGTTTTCAAATCTGATCTCCAAAGATTTGCGTAGAAAATACATTTAAGTACCCTCAGCGCAAAGGATTGGGCGACGAAAAAAGGCTCTGCGGTTGACTGCATCCGAGGATTGTAACAGAATTGTAGGATACATCAGTATGTCTGCGGTATAATGATAAGATCGCTCAATTGAGACTGTAAAAAATATTAAAGAAAACTAAGTCCATTACCTACCAAAAGAAACACGTGTCCTATCGATGCACGGCTTGTGTGTTTGTGTGCGTTTTAAACTATTGTTCAAATCTTGCATAAATAACTTAAGATGTTTTGTTAAGTCTTTTTTTTCCTTTGTATTCTTCTGAACAACGTTTAGAAGCATTCCCACTTTCTCAAGAAAAGCCTTAGTTTTTTTGAATTATTTTGTAGAGGCCCTAATTTTGTTCATAGGTCTTGAAAACGACTTATTTTTAAACGACTTACTTTAAGCTTAGTAATGTATTCCTCTTTTATTTTCAACGT
>OU015490.1:61404737-61534737 GCA_907164885.2 Dolomedes plantarius
TAAAAAAATTACTTTGATATGTAAATATCAAAATTCTTAGTTAAAAGCTGACATTGTAGTAGCCTCCACGTTATGTTTAAGGCCGTCTGCACACGGGGCAACTCAAAAGAAACTGATAACTGACTCAAATCACAAACCAGTCCGTGATGAGTCGCAACCTATGTAATTGAATGGAGCCACGCACACGGACTGGTTTGTGATTTGAGTCAGTTATCAGTTTCTTTTGAGTTGCCCCGTGTGCAGACGGTCTAAGTCTTTGCCTTCTGTCATTAATTGCATTGTTGTACATACTAAAATATCTCAGCATCTACTGTGTTACCAGGACTATAGAGGCTTTGTATAGCTGCCTTTGCAAAGTTAAGGTAGCAGCATTTCGTTGCAATTAAAATCCGTATAACATCAACAGGAGTCTCTTGGTTGACTAATGTAAGTAGCTGAAATACTCTTTGGCGCTCAAGAGACGTTCTTAAATCTACTAAATTGCTCCACAAATCTTGATGGTTGATTTTTACAGTTAGATTTTTACCTTAGACTCCGGTACGGAAAAAGTGTTTTGGTGAAATTCAGAGCAAATCCGAAGGAAAGTGAGATATCTCAGTTATAGACCTCGGATTGTCTTAGTTAATCAATTATGTTAATAAATTATTACTATTACCTAATTTCGCTTTAAAAGTCGTTTATCACCCAGTTTTCGCCGAAAAGTAGTAAAGAAATAATTTTCGCATTTATTCGGTCATATCGGCAAATTTCGCATTTATTCGCAAATATTTCGTAAATACGAAAATCACGAATCCCTACCTATAGTAGTAGATCGTAACTTTCTGTAGGTCAGAGACCTTGTGCTCATCCCCCCCCCCCCTCCAAAAAAAAAAAAAGAAAGTTAGGGGCCATCTCCCAATCACCCCATTAAGGGGTAAAAGTAGGTTTCATTTTATGTATAAACAAACTAGTTGTGATACACAACCTTATTTAAAAGTTACAAATAAGCTTTTATAACAGCAACAAATGTAACGTAAAAGTTAACTTAATGGCAAATATAAAAGCCTATAAAAACTTAAAATCAATGAGATTTTTGAGCCTGGCTTTACTAGCGGTAAAAATGACTGCATCTCCACGACACAGGTAATAAATTAGGGATTTTTAAGCAGAACAGGAATTGTTCACACTCTTAGCGTCAGTAGGCGGAATAAAATATAAGAATTTTTAAAATCTGAACAAAAAATTCGGTACAAAAATAATTTTTTGTTCCAATATTATAAACTTTTAAATTCGGGGTCGTTTTGAAACTATGAAGCCATTTTTTTTTAAATTTCGCATAAAGAATATCGAAATTTCGCGCAAAAAAAAAATAAAAAATAAAAAAAAATTGCAACATATAAATTTTCGCATTTATTCGCAAATATCTATCTTATATCTATCTTAGATATATAGATATATAGATCTTAGATATATAGATATAAGATATATATATATATATATATATATATATATATATATATATATATATATATAAAATCTATATAAATAAATAAAATTCAAAATTCAACATTTATTTAAAAAAATCACAATTTTACTTACTGCTTAGGTAAGTATCAAAATTCTTAGTTAAAAGCTAACATGGTAGTAGTCTCCCCATTATCTTCCTTAAATCTTTAGCAATATGTAATAAGCAAATTTCAAGAGCGAGATCTCTCAGTTAAAAACCGTTGATGGTCTTAGATAAGCAGTTATGTTAATAAATTATCACTATTATTACCCAATTTCGCTTAAAAAGCCGTTTATCATGGAGTTTTCGCCGAAAAGTAGTAAAAAAAATAATTTTCGCATTTATTCGATCATATCGGCAAATTCGCATCTATTTCGTAAATACGAAAATTGCGCATCCCTAGCGCATATCGTGTTTTCCCCCTCCTCCCCCGCGTGCAGTCTGAGGGAGATAAAAGCAACGAAAACGATGCCCGTGAGACAGGTACGTAAAAAATAAATATTAAAAATTTAAATATGTAATTATGAAAACGATTATTAATATATTTATATTTTATGCATCTGCTGCATATAATATAAATAAAATTTATATTAATATAAAATTGATAAGTAAAAGAATCAGCGTGAAATGGCTGACTACTTTTTCGTTGCTCACGTCTTACTCGGTACTTTGGATAAAGTATTAAATGTACAGAATTATTCGTTTTACTTAGAATAGCGTATGTTTTTTAAAAATTCATTTCTTCGACTCTGACGTTCTCGTTATGTCAATAAAAAATGGTTTTGTCTTCCTCTGCAAATGAATCTTAAACTTTAATTGCCTAGTACAATGACCTTTTTATGTCTTTTTAATGAGTGTCGTTTTATCTTGTGTTTGATGCCAGTTTTGTTAAAGTAATAGTACTTTAAAAAGATCGCTTCATTTAGCTCACCTATTCATTCAAATATGTAGCCTGCCATCCTGTTTCATTAACAAAAATATTGTATTGTGAGCGGACCTTAGACGCCTCTCAATCACGGGTTAATTATTCTATTTTTAAACAACGTTACGCATCGTTGTTCATGTAAGCAGAAAACCTCTTAACGACAGGTTAAATTTTGTCAAAGCCGCCTGAGAAACACGGTTTCTTATGAAAGAGGTGACATCTTTCATTTGTTTGTGTGGGGATTACTTCGGCCGTCTTTTAATGGAGTCGAGTGGCTTATGCTTAATTTAGGAAGAGAATCTTCTTGTTCGTGTTGCGAGATTTGAAGGTCGCAATGGTGTGGATGGATTCCACGTGCAGCTCGTGACAACGTTCGTTATGTTGAGAGTTTCCCGTGAACTTTGATGATATCGCAAAAAATGACCGTAGCTTTGTTCCAAGCCAATCAACCAACCTGATGATATCGGACGAAATAACGCTGCTTTTGTCGTTGGCTGTTCGTAATTTTGTGGATCCACTCTTGATTGAAAGATACGAGATCAAATTTGGGGCATCAGGTTAAGCCTCTGGTCAGGTCGGGTCTATTCGTATTTAGATTGGTAAAGAAGGGCTTTTGAGGGTTCTAATTCTTTTTTTTTTTTTTTTTTATGCGTCCAGAGAAATTGCGTGAGAGGTGATTAGGACTGACTAATATGCATCATATAGTTGCCTTGTGTCACCTCCTAGTTGGATCAAATTTTGTTTGCTAAAGCAAGACATTGCTTCTGTATTTTGTAAATCTCTCATAATCATTTCCAGGATGTGGTATGGGATTTCGTAAACCCAATACAAATGAAATTTCCGTGTTTTTATTCGGTAGAAACTGTCTTGCAATGAGGTGTAACTATGCGTATAGTGTGAGCAAAATAGAGAATTAGCCGCAGACCTACAGAAGTTCGTAAGAAATTACGGGAAGTGAAAAGCGAGTTGTAGGAAGTGATTTACGTAAATGACTACTTAAATAGTGATAGGTTAGGACTCTCAGGGTGTTAGCAGAAAGCAAATAAGATGGCGGTTTCTTAAATCTACAATAACTTGTGCAGCTGGTGTAACCCTTCGTCTAGCCTTTGGAGCATTAAATGCGCTTGTTATAAGGCGTTTTTGATTTGTGCCCTGAGACCACCGCTTCCAAGGTCTAACGAAGGGTTGCACGTACTGACTCTCAACTAGTTACCCCACTTGTAAACTATTGTGGAATTATTAGGTCTTTATTTTTATCCTAAGATGAAAAATTTTTTTACGAAGAAGGGAGAAGGTTCTAATTTTTGGAAGATCTGAATCACGTTCGTGTGATTGTAAGATATTCGATTTAGAAATTTTCACGTCTCTGAAGTAGTGTTACTTGGCTGTTAACTTTCTCCCTGTGTTCGTAAGGGCATTATTCGTTTCTGTCAAATCAGACGTTAGACTTGGAGTCATCAGTCACTTTTACATCGTATCCCTACTAGGCCAGTGACATTTCTGCGTAGCTTTTCACCCTTTGCAATTCTCCGATTCCACGCGACTCTACAGCGAATGCAAGGATCATATATTTCATTTTACTGCGTCGATAACATCGTGATGTCTTGATGGAACTTGCGTAATGTTTTTTTTCCCCACTCATTTTTAAAAGAAAAGCTAGCAAACAAGCTATTGTAGCCGTTTAAATTATTGTCCATTGTGGACCGCGAAGTCGTCACTGAAAAGAATGGCGAAAAAAAAGGAGTAGATGCGCTGGTTTGTGGCCCTCAGTAACACGTTATTATCCTCTTGAATCGAAATGTTCTCCTCTCCACCCCTCTTTCCGTGAGTCATTCATTCGTTGCTGGCAAACATCTGCATTATATTTTTATTAAAACGATATAGCTTTTTGTTGTGTCCATTAAGAGGCATACTTAAGTCTGATGTCACTTCCAGGTAGGACTCGCTTTTCTTTCTTTTGGATTGATGGCGTTTGTATTTAAAATCTAATGTCCCCCGGCCTGATTTCTCTCCATTGATATTTAGGCGCTGAAGAACAGACATGGATTAAGATATAAAACTTTGTTTAACGGATGCTTTTCTGCCTTGCGCGTATATATTATTATCAATCATATATTAGTTCTGCTAGTGTTGTAAATAATATGATGGTGTATCTTATAATGTTCAGATAGATCACGCAGTGAAATGTTTGACGTGTTTAGTATATTATTATGCTGAATGTGTTTGTATGTGTACATTTTATTTGCTGAATGTTAAGAGTGATGTTCGTCTTTCGTGAAAAATTATACCTAGTATGTCATAGTTTATACTAGTTCGTGTTTTACTCTCACTCTTTAGGGTTCTAATATTTTATTTGATTACTCGAGATCTGTTGTATCTCGTGTTGTTCATAAGTTATAAAAAAAAAAATCTTGCTGTGTTTATTATTATCCTGTAATGACCTATTTTACTGTAGTTTAATGAGGCATTTGTGTTATTCATAATTTTGGAATCAGCTGGAATAATTCCTCATTTTTTAACTCTGTGTGACCAGCAAAGAATGCGTTTTATGACTAAATTTTTGATTGATTTGTCGTCTCTCGTAATATTCGATACAGTCTACGAAGTTTTTAGAAACCTATTTCATAGTTTACTAGCTGTACCCGTCCCGGCGTTGCTCGGGTAATGTAATTACCAATTTTTTAGTAGCCTTAACCTTTTGTTAATGGGCGTCGCTGTCATCATTTTCCTCACCACGATACATTATTTTACCCATATAAATTTAATCCTTTCTGGCACATTTTGGCAAAATTTTTGACATAGGATTACTAATCGAATATCACTGCAATAGTAATCGATTTCCTTGAAAGCGAATATATCACATCCTCCACATGCTGAAATTCTTTGAAATCTTCATAGATTTTTTCCACAAATACACCACAAATTATGATATTAACTAAGTGCTGGCCAAAAAAATTACGGCATTACTAAATGTGATTTTTTAATCGATTATCACTGCAATAGTAATCGATTTCCTTTAACGACCCAATCCCTCATAGAAAACAAACGCCTCAACACATCACGTGCATGACGTCGAAAAACTGGTTTTTCTGCTATTTTCACCCGCTACCTTCGTCCGGAAATGAAGAACGAAATCTCCAAAATGAGATTTCTCGCAAGAGTTTCCGAATCATAAAATAAATTATTAAAAAATAACTACAATTTGTAAATTAATTTTGGTTCTGGCTTTCGAAACTGTGATGTCTAGGGTCTCTGAGATAAAAATTTCGTAAAAATGTAACGACATTTACGTATCGATTCGACAATTTGGAAAAAAGGGTCACGGACAAAATCGCGTTTTTTTCCGAAAAACGGGTGCGTACAGGCGATCGAAAAAAAAACACAATTAATCGATAAATTAAGACAGACAATTTTAATTGTGATTTCCGTATAGTGTCATCTTTCCCGTATAGGCTCGTCCGAAAAAAAAAATTCTTGGACGGATACGTTAGGATTTACGGAGCTTTTACTCGTCCGGGAGCTCCAAATCGCGACTAAATATTTAATTACGGAAAATCTAATTAAAAAATCGAAAAAAGGGCTTCGAGGTGCATAATGAGACCTCGGGGGGCATCTTCGTGTCGAATCTCAAGACTGTCCGACCTACCGTCTTTGCGCTGCGCCGCGAGCAGACAAAAACTCGGTCACACACACACAGACTTTGCCTTTTATATATAAAGATTCATCATTAAATCTAAAAGAAAAAGTTGGCTTATTTCCGATTTCATTGTCCCCGTCCATTGGCTGATTTTTTTTTTAATTATTATATATTTTTGTTGTTGTTTGCGACTGAACTTTTTTTTTCCTGTAATGTGTACCGGTAATAAGAACGAAAGCCAAGATAAAATAGTTAAAAGTTAAGGAATTTTGAGAATTGGTAACTCAACCAAAAATATAGTCATAGATCATCCTTTGTTGGTTTGAACAGAAATTAATTCTAAAATAATGAGGAATTAATTCTTATAATGGTGTTCTAATAAGCTGTTTTGGCTGGGTTGAGTTTCTGATAAACCAACTCTGATGGTTTAAGTTGATTTTTATCAATATGAATTTTTCAGCTGCAAAAACTGAAATGATTTAAATCCTTACATGCCGAAAAAGAAAGAAAATTCTTAGTGCCTCAAATCGATTTAAACTCCTCATCGCATTAAATGCTAGTGAAGTGGACCCGTCCGCTTTCGCTTAGTCTTAAAACTTTTTTTGTTTCATTAACTTTGTAGTCTGGATAATCATCTTAATTTTTAATGTTTCGCTTTTAAAAATAGCATTTTGGCGGCATTACGGTGAGAGAAAGGTTAAACGTTCATTTTCTTCATGAATTTAATAAGGCGGATTTAGAGGAATGTTTGATGTGCATTGTATCAACATGCTATGCGTTTTTCACGCCAATAGAATGATTTAGTAAATACGTTTTATGTTATCACAATAATTATTAGTCAATTAGAGATATTTGCTTCTTGTTAAGATTTCTAAATTCCTCTAAGTCATTCTCATAAATGTAATAGACGCGTACCTTTCTCATATTTGCGCTGGCTTTTTCAGTACCAGAATCTGTGGGTTCGAGTGCCCACTCTTGGCATGGATATTTGTAGCCGTTCGGAATCGTCTCTAAGCAGTAGGTCCCGGTCTAATTAGCCCTCGTGTAGCAAAAAATTGACCGTAGCGCTCCCAACCAAACCTGAAACCTTCTCATATTTGCTTGTACTGAAGTTATAGACTGGTTTGGCGCTTAGTTAAAGTTCAAATGACATACCGATGAATGTAGGCTAGAAGCCGCAATTAAAAGAAAACGGAACTGCTGGACGGTGGTCGAACGGTTCAATCGTTGCCTTTGGCGCTGTATATTGGAGTTCCGTAGTAGGCGAGGATGTTTGTAACCTTTCAAACTCGTCCTTAAACTCTGGGTCCCGGTTTGTTTATCCACCTAGTAGCAAAATATGACCACAGCCCAACCACCAGATATTCTGAATTTTTACTAGTGGCGGACGTCACACGTCTTATTCTGTCAAACCTGATATAAAGAGCAGAACGGCAGAAAGCTTGTGGTGGTATTTATAAGATACGACTATGTTTATCTATAGTGAGAAGGGCTGATAAACATTTCTTGAAACCCTCCAATAAATTTTCTTTTTTAGATTTATTTCAAGTCCATTTGTTCATTGTGACGAGGGAGAAGCCCTAAAGCCTTGTTAACATTGCTTTCGTAAGCGTTAGCTTTACTCTCATCGGATTTTTCAAACCAGTCACAGGCCTTCAAACGATTAGCTACGAAATTGTTAGTTTTGCGATTGATAAAATTTTTCCGATGCAAGTAATGCTGACTGACGCAATGTGAACAAGACCTAAGAAGGAAACGACTCTGCCTCAACGCATTGAATTTTATTCTAACAACTTTAAAATTGCAGCCCAATTTGATGATCTAAGCTTTAATATAATAACCATGACAAAATTTTAAAAATGCTTTTCAATGCTGTATTTGCTCAGCTACAGTGCTCTTCCCCCCTTTTATTGTTGTTCTGGTGGGAAACGCCATTGTTTTGAAAATTTCCTCACATGGGCGATTGCGAGGCTGCCAGAATTCAGATTCCTTAAATGTTTCACCATGAAGTATTTATGCTAATGGTACGGCGGTCGGGGGCATTTAAATTGCATCCGCGTTTTCGGACATCCCGTGCTCAACGACATAGTTGACTGCACCCCTATATCTGCGGATAGAGCCCCATCCCGACAGAACCTCAGCCGAGCTTGAAGGTGGGCGATTCGCAATGGATCCTAGTTGGATCGAGAGAAAGCTGGTCTTGCGAAGCATGACTGGGAGGATGGGTGACTGTGAAGTTGACTACTCTGTGAGGCGCTGTTTTCTGTCCCAAGGGCGATCAAAATTGGAGTGACTGAATGCAGTTCTCTCGTATTTCGATGTCAGATTTTAGAGATGCGCAAAATCGAGTCATCTGTGCCGTAATCGCTTCACATGCACACATGACCGCGTTTACCACTAGGCAAAAGACGCACGTGCCTAGGGCCCGCACGGAGGTGTTTGTCTTTGAGAAAGGAGTCACTACTTCCGAAAAACTGAATTTTACAATCTAAAACAAAATTATATCTACATGTCCTAACGTCGGAATAATTTTAAGATTGCATTGAACATTACTAATGAGCAGTGCCGAATGAGAGCGTTCATTTTCCTTACTGAAACTAGCAAAAAGTAATTGACGCAGTGCGGTACATAAAAAAGGCTATTCTAAAAACTCTTATGAGGATATTATTAATAAATTAATAATATAAATTACCACAACTTAAAATTTAAAAAAAAATCAAATATCACCCTTGTTTATTCTTTGTAGAAGTAGGGCCTCAACTACCATTTGTATGCCTAAAGCCCGAGAAGCTCTTGACGCGGCCCTACGTACACACTGGTACATGTTGTTCGGCCCTTCAAGACTGTCTGCAAATTTCTAAAAATCTGATCTAAATTTAAATCAATGCATGAACATTAATATACTTTATATTATTTCACTGCACTTTATAATAAATTATATATTTTTAATTTAAACGACTTTTTTTTTTAAATTAAGAGGTTTGCCTCCTATAAATTGCTGATTAAAATTTAGTTACAAGGTGTTGAAAATATCTTGGATAAGTGATGGAAACGGATTCCTCTAATATAAAAAACTGAAGTTCAAAAGAGATATTTCTAGGAATTGCGCTACCCCCGTTGTTTAAATATCAATTCTTTACTTATCCTGCTGTTAAGTGCAGTTCAACGAATGATTTTATTTTACCTCTATTTATTTATTTTATATGAAATTTTTTGTTAAAGTTAGTTTTTTCTCCATGTACGATACTTTTATATAAATATATTCATTATTAGTATTAACAGAACGCTGTTTTGTTGTATTAAAGGAAACTATTAGAGTTCATATAATAATTAAATCCTATATTCTTTAGAAAAAAATATCACATGCCTTTTGTTGCAAACTGGGGTATGCTTGGAAATCCAGGTAAAATAAATGCTATTCGGTATACTTACTCGCCTTAACTGTTCCTTATGCTTGGAGACTGAAAACTTAAAACCAACATGTTTTTTCAAAATCTCAATAGAAACAGTTTGAAGCGCATCTTTTAGAGGATACACTCAATTCTCCTGTTGTGTCTTTCATTTATTCGTATAACCCCATATTTATGTTCCTGTTTTGCGCCATTGCCTGCTTTGAAATGAAATCGCTTTTTCCATTGGTAAGTTTCCTCCATCTTTGCATCGCGATGTACCTCGTCTTTTTTTTTTTTTTTCGGACGTCTTGTCTTGGCTACGGTTTGGCATGGTCTGTTGAGTTCTTTTTCTACTTCTGCCAAAATTCCACCGGAGCTTGAAGACAACCAATTGGGTTTCGAGAACGAATAAATAAAAATTCCAGGGATTTTGAGTGAGCCGATCCTTTGAGTTGTTGACCCCCATTTCTTTCCATGCCTTAGCGGAGAGAACACAATGAAGGACTGGTTACGAGGTTATAGTTCGTTTTCGATGATCGGCTCTTCTCTTGTGGTAGCTAATCTATCGGAATCGCTTCCTGTTCTTGTCCTGATAAAATGTTTGGATTTATTTCATTATCTGATTGTTTTTAAGAAAGATATGCTTGGGGAATTTTCTATATTGGCTGTACTGAAGCGTAGGAGGTGAGCAGAAAGAAAAAAACAACCCAACCCCTCGAAAAAATATTAGTTCAGGCGCTGTCAAAGGTCAAGGAAAAGCTAATTTTTGGAGTTCTTTGCGTAAATTGCTTAAGGTTGCTGTGTATTAACTATATTAGATTCGCTCACCTCAATGTTAACCTATGGAGAAAATGTGTCTACTACATAAATGCTGCTAATCCAATAAAAATGGTATTTTCAGATAGCCTGAACTTTTCTGCACCTTGCAACACGATTCATTTTATAAATTTGGTCCACCAAAAGAATTTGAGTCCGAATAATTTGAATTGTAATATGTTATTTGCTTGCTTTTTTTTTTTAAAGAAAATGCACCAAGGTGTAAAATTTTGTTCTCTATTGGAGTACATTTATAAAAAAAAATAAAAATAAAAACTTAGTCCAAGTTGGCAATCCTTGGACACATTTTCTGCATAGGTTAACATTGAGGCGAGCGAATCCAGAGCGGTTAGTACACAGCAGCCTGAAGGGTGCTGTGTACTCGGACAGTACCGGTTGAGATTGGGGGGAGGGGAGTTGTTTCAAGCGAGGAATGTAGCGGCCAGTGCCGCCTACTATGAAGGCGGTTCCGACGTAGCACGTAAGTATGACATAAAACTACCAGTGAGCATCATTGTTAGGGGTACGTAAATTTGGCATAAAAAATATCGAAATTTTGCAAAAAAAATTACAATATATAAAATTTCGCTTTTATTCGCAAATATCTCTCTCTCTCTCTCTCTCTCTCTCTCTCTCTCTCTCTCTCTATATATATATATATATATATATATATATATATATATATATATATATATATATATATATATATATATATATATATATATATATATATATATATATATATATATATATAAAAATTAAAATACACACACATACATACATACAGTGGAATCTCGATCTATCGTTTTTCAAGGGACCGACTGAAAAGAACGATAAATACGGGAAAACGATATATGCCGGAACTTAACAAAGCAGCATGATCGTTGGGACTGGATGAAATGAACGACACATACGGGAAAACGATGATTCGGGAAACGATCAATCGAGATTCCACTCTGTGTGTGTATGTATGTGTGTATATATATATATATATATATATATATATATTAAAGTCTTTAGCAATAAGTAATAAGCAAATTTCGAGAGTGAGATCGTTCAGTTAAAGACCGTGGATGGTCTTAGATGAGCAATTATGTTAATAAATTATTACTGCAATTACTTAATTTCGCTTAAAAAACCGTTTATCACCGAGTTTTCACCGAAAAGTAGTAAAAAAATAATTTTCGCATTTACTCACTCATATCGGCAAATTTCGCATTTATTCGCATCTATTTCGTAAATACGAAAATTGCGTATCCCTAATTATTGTCGATTAAGAATGTATATCACGATGATGTCATTTTCGCTCTGAAATTTTTGTATGCCCCGATACTAAGGCCTTACCTATATCTAGCTTTTTCTTTTTTCTGAAAGTTCTGTAGACAATTTAAAAAAAATCTTATTACAAAATAACAATGAATGAGTAAACAAGATTTTTCTGATATTAATATTAAAAAAAAAAAAAAAAAAAAAAAATTGTTGGAGAGATGCAATTTAATACTGTAAGAAAAATTTCTTCCTTATTTTAGATTGCATGATAATACAATTAAAAATAGGTAGGAAAAAAATGGATTTATTCGATGCTCTCTTTGATAACCTAAAAATCCATTTTCTCCACTTTCACCTTGACTAGCTTCTCCCATATCTCTATAGTGTTGAATAGGGTGAGAAATTTCATCAAAGCATGAAAAATAAATGGAACGCGTGATAAGAAAAGAGTGAACTCCTAAGGAACCGTGCGTATCAGTGAAGATGGGAAAAAGGAAAGTGTTCGATATCGTGCAGAAATTAATCATTTTCAAAAGATAAAATTTATAGTTCATGTTTTTCCATAATATTATGGAAATTACCCTGTGAATAAATTTAAATGTAACACACATTTATTAGTAAAACGCTATCGTTTTGTTTTTGTACGTAATTATAAAATGAGGAAAAGGGGTTTTAAAATTAATGAAAATTAAATGTTTCTCGTGGTGTTCGTTGGCCTGTTTTAACGGAGTTTGCTTTTTATCTTTTTCGTTTTTTTTTTCTTTTTTTTTTAAAGCATTGTGGTAGCTTTCTTTAGAGCACGACAGTAACTAAGTGATTTGAATCTGTCATAAGCAAAATTGTAATCTTTCTTACGTCTTTGACCTTTTAAATTCTAATGCATAAGAAATGACGACATGAACAGCTGTCCTCACCATCGGAGATAAATGGAGTTGTTGATTCTGAGTAGGCTTACAATCTCCCACCAAAGGAAACTCGTAGAAATAAAATGTCGAAAGATTACGAAAGAGGTTTAAAAAACTATAAAACGGACTGTAAGAAATGTTTCATCTAAACACTTCATGCTTAATTTTTTAAAAAATTTTATTTAATTTTTTTATATGCTACAGCGGTCGCATTGATGCTCTATAACGCTATACTTATTTAATTTTTTTTTCTAACCCCTGAGTGTGTGTTGTCTCGAACGAGAATGTGATTGTCCTACGAAAATCACGCGTGGAAAAGCGATATTTTACTCGTCAGTCCAAGACATGTATATGTCAATGAAAATACCGTTGTTTACTCATGAATCGAAAAAACCCTATTTCCACTGAGCCCACCGTTCACATTTTATAGCTGTAAGCGTCTCGAGCTTCCACTATGTGGGCTCGATCGGCCTGGATTCCTGGATTAGGCATGGACGTTCCTGTTCTGTTCCTCTCATAGGGAACAGTATTGCCTAGTCGTATTGTGCTCTCATAATAAAGAAGCCAACAAATTCACGGCACGGATGGGTCAATGCTCTTAGGACAAATTACCTGCTGTGATGATGGTGAAAATATCCCCCAAAATTTACGTACCTGGGTTCTGTCCTTCAGAATGACGTAGACTCGGTGAGGGCACATAATAAAAAAAAAGAAAAAAAAAGAGAGAGAAATCGAAATCCTCTGGGAAGACTTTTATTAGACTTTTAAAGAACTCAACAGACCATGCCAGACCGTAGCCAAGACAAGATATCTGAAAAAGAAAAAAAAAAAAAGGACGAGGTACATTGCGATTCAAAGATAGAGGAAGCTCGCTTTATCCTGTCCAGGATTTTGTAATAATATATCTGATGGAAAAATCGGGTAAAAATTTGCGATTTTTTTTCTTTCAAGTTTTGCATCTTTAATTGTAAGCCATGAAAGAGAACACTGTTAAGGGCATACCTGTGCTATGGAAAGACTGTCGGGAGTTCGCTTTGTGCAGTAACAGCAAAGTCTGTGTTTTTGGTTTTCTAGGTTACTTTTTTTATTCCAGTGTTTTGTTGTCAGTGGGATGCGAGGAAACGCTGTTATAAATGAGTTGGGTAGTTGTCAATTTTTTTTCCTCCTAAAAAGTAGCTGGACGATGGCCGAATGGCTAGGGCTCTGGCATTCGGTACCGGAGTCTGTGGGTTCGAATACCACTCTTGGCACAAACGTTTGTAGCCGTTCGGAATCGGCTTTAAGCAGTAGGTCCCGGTCTAATGAGCCATCTTGTAGCAAAAGTTGACCGTAGCGCTCTTAAAGCAAACCAAACTTAAAAAGAAGAAAATCATCTACAAAAATGTACAAAATAGTTACTTTAGTCGTTCGATAGTTAATGACGCAGTAAAACGCTATGCACAACATTGTGGAATTCAAAATAAAGGAGTGGATGATCAGTACCGTGTAATAAAACGTATTAGTGAAAGGAAATATTTTACTTTGTCCAAGGTTGAGTGCTCCACATCTCCTAGAAGAATTTCATGAGTCATATGGAATATATCTTAATCCAGAAATTGTTCGAAGGCTAATCCGATACGCTGGATATAATGGCCTGATGGTTTAGAGAGGAATCTAAATTAGTGAGAGTCGGAAAAGTTGAAGTTCATAGTCTTTCACAAATTCATGGAAAATATTAAACCTGAATACTGAGAATGAGGTTATAGTTCATGGCAGAAACAAGGAAATTCAATGTCATAGGTCTGTAGCGATCGTAAGTCTGCAGCCAAATCCGGTACGAGACCCGGTATATCACCCGGTACGAGAGTAGCAGAATTTTTTTTCCCCCCTGCTGCTCTCGTACCGGGTCATCGAAGTTGCCAGACAACTTCTTTAAAACGTGAAATACAAATATTTTTAATTGTCTGCAACGGGATTCGGCTGCAGACTGGCGATTGCTACAGGTCGGTCGGTAAAATAGAGGGCATAAAGAATATCGTTAAGAAAAAAAATGGTTCTTTTTTGTAAAAACCTATGTTGTAGTATTAAAGATATTAGTTAAGACGTTACATATACGTATACTTTTTTTCATGTAGTTATAGATACAAATACCCAATTAAAACGTGCGTGTACTATCTGTATTTGCTTAATAACTTTCATTATTGTAAGTCCAAGTATTTTTTTTTATCGTCTTTGCTTTGACGATAGGTTAGCATCCGTTGTTACGGATGAATGATTGTGTTCATTGGAGCTCGTATGATGTCATTAAACATCATTATTTCTTGAAAAGTGATTCCGTATTAAAAAAATTGAATGTATGCTTATTAGTACTTGTAAATTATAGGGATGTGAACGCGAGTTATTGAAGACTAACACTATAGGTGGTGTCAAAGTTTTCAACACGTTTAGCCCGTCCAAAATCAACGACCAGCCGAGTTCGGAGTTGAAAGCAGTGTTCTTTAGAGTTCCTTATATGGACTAGCTTCCCGAATTACTGAAGTTCCGCTGCTCCGTGTTTAGTGAATTGTGTTGGAGTTGCACGTTTGGTAATTTTTTTATTTCAAGGTAAACTAGTTATTTTTTAAAATAGTGCTTGTTAATTTAATTGACTGCGTGTCTTATGCTTCCTGGGGTAAACGTGCTATTGCTTTTCCTCGTGTTTTGTTCATAAAGCCATCAATTTTAATTCCATTGTAAATTAATTCTGACTCAATCACGCGCAATCTGGAATCCCGAAGCGATTAATTCCCCTTTTTAAGCGATATTTCCGTTTTGATCGTGTTTGTAAGAGGTTTTGCTCTCAATGTTCAGTGATCTAAAATCTCTATAGGAATAATTTGTTTATAAAAAGTTTAATTCGTTTTACCGATGTTATACTTTGTTTAGCGAATATATTGAGCCTTTTGTGAGGTAATTTATCAATTGAGGTCGTATACTTACGCGCCTGTGGACTGCAACGAAAGGCTGTTCAGATGATTGCCAGCCTCTATGTTGCCTGGTCATCAAGAATCGTGGTCACTGCAGATGGAAGGTTGACTAGCCTGCGTGTTGAAGTTCAAAGTTGTAAACTAGCTCTTGTTACTACTTGACTTAAATAAAAATCATTGAACTCCTAGAACAGCCAAACGTGAACTAAATCTGCGAGTCGTTTCGAAAGCATCAATATCGCTACGCTACTGGGAGTAAAAGTGGACCAATTCCTCTTTTTGGCCAATTTCGTACTAACACTGCCATGATACTCTAAAAATATCCTATTCTTCAATGCAATAGTGAACCAAGTCCGTAGGATACATTTTACGTTGTTGAAGCAGGAAAAGCAAAGAGACGTCAACGATTGGTCAGTACAGTTGTTCAATTTAGAGATCATTTTTCTAAGAAGATTGTCATGGAGTTGGTTCAATTTAACTCTGAGCCCTCCATAAATTTGTCGAACTAAAGTCTGTATTGATATTTTCGAAACTCTTAAGCGTGTGTACTATATATTCCCACGTTTTTAACCTAAGATAAGAGGTTTGCACGCGCCGAAAATGATAATCTAAGTCTGACCCAACCCATGCTGGCTGTTTGTTTGGACCGGTCTGAAGTAAGGCTACTCCCGTAGCCAAAGCCCGGCAATGATACCAGTTCCACCGGCGAACCATGTTCGTAAGTATGCTGCTCGCGTATGCCTAGCGCAGAGTTCAAAGCAATTTTTTGCTGTTTTCTTTCAATTCTTTGTTAAAAATGTTCATAACATTTTTATCAATGGTTTATATATTACAATAGTAATATTAGGGTTAATAGTATTATGAATAATAAGCAGATTTTTTTTTCTTTAATTTCAACACTAAATAGCTTCTTAACCCTTTGACATATGAACTAAATAAAATTCCATGCGAACAAGAAATGCTATTTATTTTTATGTGAACTTGGTAGCTGCTGCGTTAGCCTTATTGGATTCTCACAGCTCATAGTTAACCTATCTCGAACATTTTCCCAATGATTGTCGGACGCGGATTTAAAGTTTAAAAAAATTATTTATATATTTATTTATTTATTTTTTTGCACTGCTATCTTCATTTTTAAAATTTCGTGCACCAAAGTAACTTTTGTGTAAAACGCAGTACACCGCATGATTTTCATTTTTACCATGTTTTTATTAACTCGCTTTCTTGTTTGTGTATGTATGTGTGTTTGTTTGTTTATCCGGTACAAATGTTGCAATCGATTTTTAACTAACTTCCCGACTAGCTAGACATTTGAAACTTTTAGGATAGCTCAGAACACGATGACAATGCATTTTAATACTTTTAGCCATCTTTAAGAAGAATTGAATTATTTTTCAGTTAATTTTGTTTTGCAGACTGGTGCAGCCATCTATCGGCCGGGACGGCAACGAAAAGTTAAACGCGAGTTAAAAGAAAATGAAGTTAATTGGAAGTTAAGTTGATGGGATAATTCATCAAAAAGTTTTAAAAAGTATTTATTAATACATAGAATTGTCAAGTTTATATGATTCAACAGAAAATTTAAAAACATGGTGTATGAAAAGTTCTTTTTATTTTGTAATTATTAAAATATTATTTCCGTTTCTTTTAAAGAAGGAAAAAAATACCAGACTCAATAATTTCTTTCTCTCTTACGGATTGCAATTGAAAAAGAAATCTTTCAATCTAAGTCGGCAACCACTGGAAACATTTTCTCCATAGGTTAACATTGATATGAGTGAATCCAATAGGGCAGCGTCTCAGAGACGTTAATGTTTACAGGGTATAGGAAACAATTCTGTCATATCTGAGACTTATTTGTATGTCAAGGGGTCAGTAAATTTAGCCAGGAAATTCCTGAAAGTTTGTAAAACAGTCGCCGTGAATCGCAATTATATCAAAGGTGAAAGGACCAAATAGATTGAAACGTCTTCAAGTAGTTATAATTGCCCTTTTAATGTTCATAAGACTATGGTGGGTAATGTCTTTTAAAAAGCACCCTGTCATAATTTTCTTCTGTCATCAAAATGTCTGTGACAACTACTTAAGGCGTCTTTTACAGTTATCTCTGTCGATCGATTACAGATTTTTTAATTACGTTATCCAGACAGAAGCTCTCACATGCGAGGAAAAAGAGACCAACCCGGTTCGGCCCGAGATATGACGCGAGGTCACATTGCAATTTCTAGCTCAGAATCATCTGGACTCCTGCCGTCCGTCTTGAGAATTTCGTCACATTCAAGGCAAATTATTAAATTGGAAATATTCACACACGGTTTACGTCGATCTCGCCACGTTTAGCCAGACGGGTCAGTTTTTCTTTCTCTCTTTCCTTTCTAGCGGCATTCGATAAATGGTTAAGCAACCCCGGATCTTCAGTGGTCACATTGACGACGTTCATAGTCGAGTTAAATGTTTGTCATTGACTACATTTGCAGGTGTTAATCTAGGTTTTATGCGAGAAGTCCGTAAGGACTAACATGTGTTTATATTTTATTAAATTTTCTGTTGGCGCATTCCTCCTCTTTTCAGACATCTTCGAGAAGACCATTACTTGGGCTGGTTACGAAATTTTTAATGAAAGTACACAAATTGTATTGTTTTGTCCAATATCATGAACTATGGTTTAATAAAGAAAATACGATTGGGACGACTTAATGTCGTGAAAGTTATTGGACACTGCCGATGGAGTTGTAAAAATGTCAACAGTTTTGAATTTAGTAGTCGTCGTATCCAAGTAACGAACAAAAGATTCTGTTGACAAGTCTTTATACGGACCCTAGACTTTGGCCCTGTTCACTTAGGAGTCCGGTAGCGGAAGCGTAAAAGGAAAAATGGCGCTGATATGGAAATAAACCAATCATAAGCGTTTAAAATTGCGTTGCTAATCGTTTGGAGGTTTGTCATTGGTTAAATATATTTCAATACTTTAGCGCTTCCGCTACCGGACTCCTATGTGAACAGGCCCCTTTTTTATATCTAGATTTTCTATTAAAACGGGAGAATCTGAGACATGAAAGTTAAAAACAGGGTACAATATAGAATATGCATGTTAACCCTTTAATTTTCGATTATATTAAACAAATTAATTTTCTTTCTATATAATTGCATGATTTCGTTGTCTGATGATTATAACTAATTTTTACGGTTGTATCATTTTCGTTAGTCAATCGTCCTAATTTTAGAAATTCTTTTAGTGTACGATTTCTTATGTTACTCATATTCACGTGTATGTTTTATTTAACTGCATGCCTCTCCCTCCCCATTTTAAAAATAGTACGTAGTGCGGCATGCACATCGTAGAGAATTGCCCAGCAATTGCAGAACGAAGCTGTAATCCGTGACCCCACACAGCTTTTTTTCGCTGTGGAAGCCTAAGGTTACTGTTATACCCTGAAATATGCAGCGGCCCGGGTTTTATTTACATCTAATGTTTCTTGGTTTGTAATTTGCAGTTTTATTTTCTTCGTGGGTCAAACTGAGCGTTTGTAATTTAAAAGCTGTAATCGCTTTGCTTTTTGTGAAAAGTTAACTTGTAGGCGTGCGTTGTAGCACGAAGAATGGGTTTTTCAGGCGAGTCAGCCAATAACGATCCTGTTTGTCATCATTATGGAGTGCATGAACCTACGTAAAACTACAACTTTTTGTTCCTGGAGACTAATACCTTGCTGGAGATCCTAATGCTAAATCAGGACGTTCGTATTGCATTTGACAGTCATACTGATTAAGTATCTAAATCGCTCGATTCAGCAGTTAGTTCGTTTCAATTATTAAAAGAAAATCGCTTTCAATTCGTGAAAATTATTAACATTGAGATATTATAAAAAGTATGTAAAAAGAAAATTACAGAGAAATTTAAAAGATATGTTAAAAATTCGCATATTATTATCTGAAAACTTAAAGCGCGTATATTTTCAGCCGATTTGGAAAATATCAATTCTAGCGATGGTTTTCAGCCTAATGTTAATATTTGAGAAAAATTCAGTAAATTGCACTGTAGATAATAAATGTTAGAAAGTTTTTCAACAGTTCTTTTTGGAAAACAAGAGCTGCCCAGGGGCAAAGTGGTTCAGGCCATATATCGCGATGATATATCCTGCCATGCCAAAGGCGTGGGTTGGAATCCCTCATAGGGCATCGACGTTAAAGTGGGGTAAGAGTCAGCCTTCTGCCCGCAAAAGCAACCGCACCCTGTCTCGAAAGAAGAAACTGAAAGGTTTTTGTTTTTGGTGTGTGTTGCCTGTATTGAAAACTTTGTTGAGAGCCTTCATACCACATAACCCAATAACAGAAAAGAAGAAAAAATTCTTATGGGACACCTGGAATTTATTTTTGGAAGACTGTCAAAAAACCTATCAAGACAGCTTCGCGTTGTTGCTGCCTGTGAACGCTATCTCTTTAGGCAAATTAGACGATAGCTAATCGTACGTTTGGCTTGGCGTTTTCAAATAGTTGATTATCTGTGCTCATTTCTAGGAAGCTGCGTCCAAAAAATTTCAATATTTATAACGTCTAACACAATTTTAGAGGCCAACCGTGAACGTAGGTCGAATAAACTCTCTCTAAACCTATTCGAAGGGCATTATTTTGTGTGAATTAATTTCAAAACATATTTTGCTGAAAAAAAGTATTTAAGAATCGCGATATATGGTATAAATAATGATCACAATATATGACAGAGACATGATCACAATATCATGATCTTAGTTATAATAATAATAAATCCTTGTTTCTGTGAGAAAATGTGACAGGTACCATGTTTCACGCGTACAGTACAGATTAAAGATTGGTAATCCTACCCGCAATTTTGATGAAGCTACCTAATCCATGGGATTTGGACGCCATGATATGGCTCCGTTCGAAACATAGGGCTATTAATATATATTGTTTTCGGTCTTAAGAACTGTATATATATATATATATATATATATATATATATATATGAGCTTGTCTGTCTGTTTGTCCGCTATAGAATCATAGACTGTTTCACCCACCGGGACCAAATTCGGCACAGTTAATGTTTTGGACCCGAGAAACTTAAATCAGGAAAAACGAAATTTGGGACTCAATTAGTTTTTTTATGTCTTTTGTGCCCGATAGAGGTGCGTCTACCCCCTGTGGATTCCCCTCGACCAGCTGCGTTAAGAGGGGTGGTTTGAGGATGACGGAGGGGGGGGGTCAAATTACAATGCACGGGAGAAAGAGGGTTGGGAATGACCTTAAAATCAGACGAAGGTCCGCAGGCTCAGTTTCTTTCTTTCTTTCTTATTGTTTGTATATCATTTCAGTAGAAACGTGTTAAGCGAATTCTGTCTGGCCAGATGAACATGAAGAACGGAAGTGCAGCCCAGTATTTTTTTGATGGAATGCATGAAATATTTTATATCTATATATCTACCCGGGCAACGGCGGGCAATAATGCTAGTGTATATGTATATTAATAACTAAGCCTTTTTATTCCTTTGTGGAGATATCTTTGTATCTCCACTTCATGATTTCACGAAAATTAACCGAAATCTTCGAGACTTGTGCGTTTCTGTGCAATCCACGTTGCGTAAGATCATGCTCAACTTACGTTATACCGCGTCATACCGTTATCCCATGAGAAAATTTCAAAGCGGAACGTTGCTTTTAATGGCTTTAAAATACGCTATTTCAAAGGCAATTTAAATACAAAATTTACTTATTTTGATCAGGTAAATAATTTAGCGAAATAGTTTTCTTAAAAACCATTTTCTAAGCAAGCTAGAAGTTTGAACAGCATCGAATCAAGGCAGTTTTGAAACTGCGATTATCGCATAGGCATTTTCGCAAAAGGCCACACCTCCGCAGACCTGATCTATTACGTATTTTTCTTTGGATTTTCCCTTTTAGTTGCATTTCGGACCATTAGATGGTGCTGTGTCAAAGATTGTGTTAGCGAAACGAAAATGTGACAGGTCTATAAGAGGAGCTGCAGTTACAATAAAAACATATATTCTTATGAGTTGAAAGCTACGTAGTTATAATAATAATAAATCCTTGTTTCTGTGAGAAATATGGCTATTAAAGCAGTAATTGATCATAAGTATTACCTATTACTAAATGTTTTCTTCTATGTCCCTGCTAAACAACAGTAAACGAGGGCGTTTCCTTTCTGGCAAAATATCATCTTCCGAACTTTCTCCTGCAGCCTCTTGATTTCTATGCCCTACTTTTCCCCCAAATCTGCCGTTGTCGTTTGTTTGCCTTGGCCCGAGAGATCTTTATAAATTTCGTTTTATAGAACTTGGCGTTTGTGAAGTTCTCTCTTAAATTTTGCTTTTCTTTCAGCGGAAGGATCTGCGATCTACATTTTGAGGAAAAATAAATAAATAAAAACCTCCAATTGTTCGGCCTATTTTAGTTAAGTTTCGACTAGTGCTGAAAGTAAATTAGTTTCACTTTTCATTGAAAAGTTTTGTTGATTTTCTTACGTTTATCCCATTTTTCACTTCAATTTTGACTTTCTCCTGTTATCTCGTTTAAAAGACCACTTAAAAATTCTCATCACGTGCATACGGCACGTGATGAGATTATCTCTAACGGTTATTTCTCCCTAGTTCTCGAGTCGTGTTGTAGGATTGCCGTTTTATGCGGAGGGGACTGCCTTTTGAAAGTGCAAATTACGGTACTTCGCCGTAAATTTGTGATTGATTTATCACTCGACCGATCACCTGTGCGCTCAAACGAAGTTTCGATTAGAAATGCCGCAGTGAATCAACCGAATTCCTGTTTCAGACGCGTTTCTGAGAACCTGCCTCAAAGGTAAACACGGCGATGTCTGATGGGAACGGAAACGTGATAAAGCTGCGGGAAAGGTGAGATGGGGAGAAATAAGGTCGCTATATCCTTTTTCGCAGTCTCTTATTGTTTTTCATACATTAAAAAAAAATCTTATCTTTTTTTCCCCCATCCTTCTCTTATTTTTCGAACAAGGGCAAATTTTTCTTCAATATTCCGTTGAATCGAGCTTATTATATTCTTTTTTCCAGAAATATTTTGAAAAGTTTTATTATTTTGTCCAAACACATTGAAGCTGACCTCGCAGGTGTTAAGGCTGCTGGATTGTAGCCGTTTTGTATTCGCTCAGCGCAGTGTTAATCTATGGAGAATTTTTTTCTAGTGATTGTCAGCTTGGATTGGAAGATTATTCTTATCTAATTGTGCTCCGTAATAGAGAATGACATTTTTTACTCTTTAATTAATTTTTGAAATTTCGTCTACCAAAGATGCGTTTAAAGCATAGTATACCCTATCCCCCCCCCCCCGAATAATTAAAATAAAAAAAATGGGCTTTTCTTTTAAAAAAAATGAAAAAGATACCCAAGTAGAAAATTTATTTCTTTTCTTCTTGAAGTAGGTATTTAGATGCAAGAGCATATAGTTCTTCACTGATTTTGAAATTTTCGTTAGTTTAGCTTAGGCATTCTCTTGCTCATACTCCCATTGAATAGTTTTTTTATGTATTGACACCAGAAATGATATTAAATTAATTTCTCACCGAAAGTCAGATAAAAACTTTACAAAAATATCATGGAGAAGTAGGGCTATTGTAGAAAGTTTCATTCTTCATTCAACAATATCAACCAAACTTCTACCTTGATAGCACCATTTTTCCCAAACAGTTAAACACTTCCTACCTGCAACCCGATCCGGGTTTTGCTCCAAATGAACCATAAGTCATCAAACTTTTACTTTATTTAGCATCGAAATTTCGCCAAACTGCGCCAATCTTTTAATATTTCGTATTGTATAAATACTTTGAAATATTTCATTTAAAATGTTTTAAGCACGCATATAAAGTTATTTTCATCATATTGTATCGTCCCATTTTAAATGATGACTTTTTACTACATTCTTTGCTACCCTCCAAAAACCCTCGTTAATAACCTGATGGATTCTTAGATAATAATCCCAGGGATAACTAGGGATAGCTACTCTTACCTATTAATATTTTCATGTATATTTTGATGTTTCTACGATTTGCACTGAAAAATAATAAATAGCTGTTTAAAATGAGAGGACGACAAAAAGTGCAAACATTCCATCCCGGATTTCGCCAAGAGCTCAACTGATATGCGCTCAAAAACACTGATGGGTCAGATTGTGTTTTAGGAGCTCTCGTTGGCGCTGTGTAATAGCCACCTGAATAATGGTTTGTTGACTACCGTGTTAATGGCCAGTAGTAGATTCGGGCCTTCGCAGTTCCTGCCCGAATGATATTGTACTTTATGAAGCTAATCTACAGCCTTTGAGACTTAGGAGAAATGCTTGTTTGGTGAAGTATTACAGTAAGCTCTCCAGTCTAGGCTTTCAGAACCGTACTTCGAAATTCCTGGGATCATGGAGCAGTAACCAGAGGCCTCAAACGTGATAGTCCCTTTGGACAGGTTGTCTCTGGCAACCTTTTCGCCAGCTCTATAGAGCATCACAGCTTATCACAGATTATCGACCCTTCTGAGGATCTCGATGGGGTTCAGTTTCATGTTAACCTTCCTGTCCGGGTTAGCAAACAAATGGAATTGCCGTGCTACCTGAAACAGTTAGCTCTCGAAAGAATTAATGTCCCCATGGACGCTGTTCAGTTGTATACGGACGGCAGTAAACGTGATGATGACAGATCGGGCAGTGGCATTTGCATTAAATTTCGGGATCAGGAGTTAAAGATCAAGTGAAGAAATCCGGACTTCTGCTCGGTATTCCGAAGCGAGCTCATTGCAATTCTTGATGGTCTGGACTCCATGTCGCTTTCACGGTTTAATGATATCTGGATCTTTTTGGATAGTAGAAGTGCCATTCAGCACCTGGCCGACTGGCATAGTGTCAGGGACAGTGCTAGTGCAGATATCCTAAGGAAACTAAAACAACTCTCCCTTTCCCATCGGATCCACTTTCAGTGGATTCCGTCCCATGTCGATGTTGCTGGAAATGAGATTGCGGACAGTTTGGCCAAAGCAGGTGCTGAAGAGGCCATAACGACTGTCGGTCCTCTTACTTATTCGGAGCTTTTTTCTAAATGTAAGGCAAATAACAAGGCCATTTGGACCGTACCACCGGTACACACATGGTACCAGAGTAGGAGCCCAGGCGGCTCTTTGGTTCGGGGCAGCAGTAGACGAGATCAAACCACACTTACTCCCTTCCTCAGTGGTCATCTGTCATCAATGAGTTTTATTGATGGTAGTAAGCATTTCGAAATCTGCACTAAGTGTTCTACTGCTCAAGCCTCCCCTGACCACATTTTATCCTGTCTGGGGCTCACCAGGCAGGACCTGGCTCAAGATCCTCTTTTGGTGCTGGACTTTCTCAGAGTGAACGAGCTTATGGACCTGATCTAGCTCTGCTGGTCATGGGGATGAGAAACAACAACAACAACAACATTGTTGTATTTTAAGGACACTATTCTATGTAGTGGGTTCGATGATGCAAATGTAAGATTCTAAATAAAGCTGTACATTAACATTGCTGCCAATTACGGATTACACACAGAAACGCAGATGTAAGAGCTACTATTTGTAGTTCTGGAAATTGAACCTATTGGTCGAGTTGGCGTCATACCTGACTGAGTTTCATACGTCCATCTGTTTGCTGCCAGATGCATAACAAACAAGATGGACACACTAGATAAATTTATGATGATATATATATATATACACACACACATACACATGCATTAAGAATAAATTCGCTCCAGAAAGGTAATTGCATTGTAGGGGGAGCAGTGTTATTAATTTTCATTATTTGAAATCGGCACAAACAAAAAGCTTTAGTCAATTGCTATTTGTTCTCAAGAGGAGGGGCGGGGGGGGGGAATAAAAGGCTGGGAAAACTTAAGATGTTTTGTGTGTAAGGAAGATTTATGTGCGCGTTATGTCATGCATTATTTAGAAATGACTTTATTTTTCTTGAAAGCATGTGTCCCCCTGGATCGATACCGTCTGGTTTCATTCTCCGCGGAAAGTGTGCCGCTCAGAGGAACTAGTTTCAGACTGTCTGGCGAGACGAGATCGGGAAATTGGGAAAATAGTAGCGTCTGTTTTTGTGGTGATGGATTATGGTTTTACCGCTTTGTTTATAATTGATTCTTTTTAACACCTTTCCGCCTTCTATTGTAAAGAATCACCATTTCACCTTACTTCGTTGTCTCGTACCAGTTTTATTTTCCTTATTTATTTATTGCTATATCTAGGTCCACAGTCCAGTATCACGGGCTTGGTTGCCCAGAAAAATCCCTACACCGAACTCGATTGATTAGAAGGGGATCAATAACGCAAAATTTTATTTTACTCGCTTTTTGTTATAATTCTGTCATCTCAAGTGTGCCTTTCACATCACTATGCATATAAAGCAATGGTTCTTAGCAGTTTTGTTGATCAGGGGCAACTTGTTAGGATACTCGATGGGGTTTTTTTTTTAAAATTAATTAATCGTAGCCAACTTTTTTACAGGCATGAATGGACAAACATTTCATTTCCTGAATAAACAAACTACTTATTATGGACAACTTAATATAAAGTTGCAGAAAATATGTTAGGGATTTTTAAGACGGAATTTTTTCTTCTCCCGTGCTCGAAGCGTCAGTAAACTAGAGATAAAGGAAATTTTTAAAATTTGAACAAAAGTTTGGGAACAAAAAATTTGGGAACAAAAATTGGGAACAAAAATTTTTTTGGTTCCCAATTCTATAGAATTGTTAAATTTGCGGTCGTTTTGAAACGATGAAACCATTTTTTTATTATATTTATTTATTTTTTTAAATCACTTCGAGAACCACTTCTTGGGTTCTCCCGATTCCGGGAGAGTTAAGAATCAATGACCAGTTAAGAATCAATGATATAAAGCAGAATTTCTCGTTAAGCAATAGTGTTCCGCGGAACCCAAGGGTTCCGCCAAAAAATTTAGGGGTTCCGCTAGACGAGTCTTACGGCCGAGCCATATACATTATTTACTCTCATATTTTTTTTAATCACTATTATTTGTTTATATGAAGAATTTTTTAGTGATTTTTTTTGTTTAATTCAATATAATGTAAGTATTAAAACAATGTCTCCTTCATTCAATATCACATTAAATTAAGGGGAGGAAGAGGTCTTTTAATCAAAAAATGTAGAAGTTTTCCATGTTCTTTGAAAAACGTTCTGAGGATTCCGCGATCAAAAAAGTTAGGAAAACACTGATATAAAGAGTTAACCGAATATATTTTATTAAAATTAAAAGTTTAACCCTTTGCGGTCGCATTTCGTTTATACCCAGGTTTGGTGCTAGTCGGTATTAATTTTCCTCGAACGAACGTTAATATTGTGATGCAAGAAGTGCTCTGAATCGATGTCAGAGAGTAGGAGTACGAGGCAAAGGGCAAAAGCATACTTAGTTCTTGATATATCATCTTCTGAACAGTAGCGCTGTTTTGCGTGGAAAACTTCAAATTTCTAGAGTCTTTTCGGAAATGAAACCCTAGACAAGTCCTCGGTAGTAAATTCGTAGTTAGGAATTTTTACTTAAAAAGACGTGAGAGTTTAATATATATATATATATATATATATATATATATATATATATATATATATATATATATATATATATATATATATATATATATATATATATATTTTACTGATATAGGGACGAAGTTCAGGAAGAGAGGAAAATGTGTTATTTATAAAACCAAAACCAAAAACGATGCTGAAGTCGAGTATTGTAAGGATTTTGCCTTAAATAAAAGACTGCCTGCCTTTTTGTATTTTATGCTTTAATTATATTTCTCGACTAAATACAGGCTATTGCAAAAATTAAATTCGAGGGTTCACTGCATCGACGAGGAAGGTCAGACTTGAGTTGTCGCTGCGCTCATTCAAGTCTATCTAGGTCCGACAGTATCTCCTTGTCTCCGGCTCCAGCGCCACTCTGAATAACTTAATCTCTGAATCACTGACTTTTTTTAACTCGCGTCCAGCGACTTTATATACTTTCGCTGAACGTTCTCGAACGTTCTCGCCGCCTTTCTTTATTCAGTTACGTTCCCAGACGACTAGGCGCCTCCGGTCGGCAACTTCCCTTTTTGTAGCTGATAAAATGTTTCGCGAACTGTCGGTAGTACTTCCGGTCTTTGTCTCCAGGCGACTATCTGTCTGCAGCCGTCTAAATCAATTATATGCACACACCGCGTTCATTTGTCTTCCCTGGATTTCCCCGCGCAAAAAATTAGCTGTTGTACGGGAGTCGTTACATTATATAATATCTTCATAGTTTAGTTAGTTAATTTCTTTTTTGGGAGGTTTAATACGAATGCTCTGAATAATTCCAACACTTCTTTTTTCCGTATTTTTCAAAAACTACTTTTTAAACTTTTAATTGAATTACTGGACAGATAAAAAAAATTTAAAGAAATTTGAATAATTTGATTATTTAATTTTTCGACTTTCAATGAATAAACTAGAGTCTTTAAGGGAACTATCCAGTAAATAAAAAATATGATAGGCTGTATATAATTCAAATTAATATCTCGAAAAGACTGGAAGAAGTTGTGCATTCACGAATTCTTAGGAATAGAAAATAATTTTTTTAAATTTTTATTTTTATTCTGTAAAAATGTGTTTATCTAACAATGAGGAAATACTCAGGGCCTCAGTCACGTGGAATGCGAAAATTTCGACCTGCGGAAATAGTGTCATTGTGAGGTATATTTGTATAATCTACCAGTGAGCATTTTTGTCGATTCAGAGTACCTGTCACAATAATGCCAGTTTCCTATGCCTAGACTACGGCCCTGAGTATTTGTATCGGAAGCGAATTTTTCACTTAAGAAGAAAGCAAATCGTGAACTATTCTGTTCCAAGGTCGACTCAGTGCGCCGTGTGCGTGGCTCCATTCAATTACATAGGTTGCGACTCATCACGAACTGGTTTGTGATTTGAGTCAGTTATCAGTTTCTTTTGAGTTGCTCCGTGTGCAGACGGGCTAAGGTTGATTATTGATTTGTAGGCAATGGCGGACGTGAACAAGCAGTGGCGCACCCAGGATTTAATCTGGGGGGGGGGGGCAAGGACCCCTTGGCCCACCCCCTCGGAGCGCCACTGTAAACAAGGCATAACAGTATTGGTGTAATGCAGGGTACGCTAAAACAGTACAGCTGAAATATGTTGTATTTGGCGGTTCATATTATTTTAATCTTATAGTTTCCAGTGTAAGTTTTGAGCCAAAAAAATAAATAAAATTGCGTCCCACCCCCCTAGAATTGTGTATCTCGAACCCTCGTTAAATTTTAAAGCAAGGCTGTGAGATGGCGTTCAACAACATGGCGCCATTAATCATCGGTTGGAATATTGGCTCGGAATTCTCGAAGATGCTGCGTTCGATTAGTCCCACTGTACCTATTTTAACATCGTTTTTAATGGGGGGTGGGCACGAATGCAGTGTGAGCGGTGCCGTCTTTACGGCAACGCCCAACAACAAAATTAAGTTTTTCATCCGAGGGGCTACCGGTCTCTGATTCAGTGGGGAAAATATAAATAGGATCAACAACTGTGTAGATCAGTGTAAACGCAAGATCTATGTTAAATTCATATTCATTGTTATTAGCCTCCAATAAACAGGGGAATCGGGAGTGTCAAATTTTCATGAGAAATTAATGCAGGAGAAACGTTGCAACGTAATTATAGTTATAAAACGGTTGTTAACTGCTATACAAACAGTAAAAGATTCGAATAATTTATCCCGAAACTGGAATGCCCAGCTTGACGTCTACTCCGGCCGGAGTTCGTTTTTAATCTTCTGTGCGTTTGAGACAGATTATTCCGTTACCTACTTTCAGATTCATAAACATTTTTGACGGATTATCCCGTCCTCTAGTTTGGTATTCAAAAGCGTCTTAAACGGACTTCCTCGTATGCTTTTGAATATCAAACTAGATGACGGAATGATCCGCTACAAACTAAAAATAATGAAAGTAACAGATAAATCTGTCTCAAACGCTTTGAAGGGCAATGGGATAGGGATAGATAATATGCAAGTCAACTTAACGTGAGTGATGAGGGTGTAACAAGCTTATAAGGTTGTGATCTACCACAAATAGCGTTCATTGCACTAGCTTAACTCTAAATTTTAAAATAAATAATTAAAGAATTCCGATAAAAGTTTACTTTTCTTTCAGGATAAATTGAGTCATTTACTGTTTGTAAAATGTTAATAACCTTTTAATAATTTTCATATCATTATGATGTTTCTCCTATATTATTTTTCAAACTTTCGTGTAAATTTTTAGCCCAAACTTACCGTTCCCCAGTGCTTTGGAACCTAATTGCGATGAATTAAACATTAAGCTTTGCCAACCGTTGCAGGCTAATGTATGATTTTGCGTTTACATTTAACACAGTAACCATTCATTGAATCACCGAAACTGTAGTTGTCTGTTAATTTAGCGGAAGCCTCTAACCTTCCATATTCGAAATTCTGTTACCATTAGAGCCGTAGAGATAGCTTTTGCCTATTGATTCTCCTAGCCCCAACGAAAAAAATAAGTGGTTTCGATCTGGGATTGGGTACCCCGGTCTCGTAGTCAAGTGGTCAGAGAAACCGCCGGTGGCATCGGTAATGACTCTTCGCCTGTTGCTGAAAAAAAATAACTGCCTTGATATTATTTTTGCGATCCACAATGGTATTAAACTTCACAATGAATGTTACATAAGTGGTATCAAGGCTAAGCAAACTTTAGTTACTAAGTTTGCTCACTTTGTCAAACGTAAATATTTCATTAGTTAAAAGAAAGTTTTATCATCTGACCTTTATATGAACCCTTAGTTTGCAGCAAGGCGACCTTCGAGATGTCCCCATGTTAAGCAATGAGGAAATTCCCTCTCCGTATTTTTCTAATCATGGATTAACCAGTGCATATTTTTGAATTATGGTTTTTGTATATTAAGGTAAGTATTTAAATAAAGATCGCGTAGTTTGTGAATTTTAAATTTTGTAATTTTTTTAGGGGAATTATATTATGGATGTACTTTACTGCAAAATTTAAATTGTTTTTTAAAAATTAAATCAATAAAAACACAGCAGCTCGTGCATTGAATTTGGAGGAATTTATTCGAATGAAAAAAAAAAGAAAAAAAACCAGAATTTAAAAACATGCATTTGCTAATGCTTCATGAGAAAAATGGGTGGAAAATTGCTCATAACTAACATCAGGATTTAAGGTAATGTGCGAGGTCAACTAATGTACCATCTAAACAGTATTCGTTATTATTGCACGCATTTGTTAGTAAACGCAAAGTTTCTTTTTCCCGAGTAGCATTAATCTACGCATTTCGGTTACCGGCCGTTCGCAACAAGCTGCCTTTCCCACCAAGTTTCCATCAAGAGATCGCGATCAATACTACTGACGGTGCTGTTGGCGCCTGAAGTACTGAAAACGGCTCTCTCCTCTTGCGTACTCGAAACCCCGCAGTGGTGCTCATGCGCAATGGATTTCCGATCGTCCCTCCTCCCTTAAATTTAGCATAGTCTGCAAGTTACGTACCGTAGGAAACCCCCAACAGTTACGTCCAGTTGAGTCTGCAAGTGCCTTTACTAGATTAGCCAATTCTTTATCTCTGCCATTAGGGAAACAATTCCTAACACAAGGATTTATATCAGAGCAATCGGAACAGGAGCTGAGAGAGAGTTGTTTCTTTCTAATTGGTTGGTGGTCATGTAATTTGCGTATTCATCTTGCTTAAGCGAATTTTAAAGAATCGATCGGAATTATATCGCTTAATTCGCTAGAGAAATCGCACGAATTCTGGCTGGATACCTATATTTCTCTCGTCCATTTTTCTTGCATCTAAATCGCATCTCTTGCTTCTGTTTTAATCAGATGACAAGAGTTTATTTTCAAATATATTTTGAGATTGCACGAATTATGAATCAGTTTTGCTTCTGACTGGGTGTTCATATTGATGTGTCGACGTCCACTCCCTTGCATTACGTGCCGTTTGCATTTTAAAGTATCATATGCTACTTTTATAAATAACACTTTATACGAGCCGTTCAAGATTACTAGTCATTCACACGCTAATTAATTGGTGGATATCTTAATGTATTTACGTCCAATGTCGTGCATTTAATCCGTCACACACCTGTTTTTCTTCATGGAAACCAAGCTTTAAACGCCACATGTGATTTTTTTCACAAGAATTCTGTCCGCCCTGTATTGTGATCTTCAGATTCTGGTATTTTTCTGCTGACTGTATTTACAATTCAGAGTGATATCTATTTTACCGTTGCTACTGCATATCCTGTGTGTTCATATCCTTTGATATTTTTAAACCGTTGTTGGCAAGCTTTTTTCTTCCGTTTGCATCCACGCCGTACGGTGGCTTTACTGCAATATTTTGTGGTGCAGTGAAATCAAGTTTAAGCAATTCCTCTCTTTAATAGATATGCTATGCCTGTAAAAAACATGTCCGAGAGCTTGAAAGTTTATAGAATGTAAGTAATTGAAAAGTCAAATTTGACTGTCTAAAAGTTATCAAACTTGTTTTTAAAACATGAAGAGTGTGTTTGAAATTAAATTCAAAGACTGATTGTTTTTTAATTTGTAGATAAAAGTAAAATATCATTTGTTATAAGCCGATAATAGTTTTATTCATCATACGTTTAATAACAAATATTTATTTTTAAGAAAGCTTTATTCTCTTCTCATTTGTAAATTACATTAAGCTGCTTTTGGTTTCTTGCAACCTCTTGAACAAGTAATATTAAATTTGATTGATTGAAAAGGTGTTACAGTATGAAAACTTAACTTTTTTAAAAAAATAAAAATTTAATTCTTATAAAACATGTGAGGCATTATTAAAAAATTACTAAATAACTTCATCAGTTATGAATAATATGCTTTTAGTTTAATAATTGTTTTACATATGCTGATATTGTATTAATGTTGTAAATGCCAAGATTAATATTTCCATTGACTTATATAGATTGAAACTAGAAAAAAAATACCCATTGTTTTTTAATATTAATTTTTATTAAAATCCCTTTTCTTTTAGTGAGAGAACATTTTCAGAAAATCTTTAAATATTCCTAGTTTTCTTTACACAGAATTAAAGTATGTAGGAAGGTGGTTGTATAGAACACAAAGTATCATTTGCTTATTATTAGATTTGGATCAGGTCTTAATGATATTAACAAATTTTTACATTAAGTGTGGTATACAGTTGCCTTAAAATGTTGCTATTATATTTTTGTTTTTGTATTTTCCCCCTCTCAATTTCGGATATTTCTCTGACCTAAATGAACTGCCCTAAAGTCTTTAAGCAATAATATACAATAATTATACTACACAGTTAAACACTGGAATGCTAGTGTACCCCAGCCAGTTCAAATGGGCTACCTGTTTACCTCCCTCAAAGGTTTCATTCATTGCACATTCTGGTAGCCTTGAAGTAACCTTCATTTGGTTAGTATCTATTTTCAGTGGGTGCCTATAGGCTGTTTAGGGTATACCTGTACAGCAGGGTAGCAAAATAAAAGTATCTTTTTTATTCTCCTTTCAGGGCCCGATTTAGAAAACTCTTGACTATAGGCACAACTCGGGATAGGGACCCCCTAATACTGATGAGGGCATAAAATTTCCATAATTGACACACACACACACACACAAACAAAAAAAAATGTAAAAAAAAAAAAAAAAAATCATGAATCATTGTTAAAGTACCATTTTACCAAAAAGTGGCTATTTGAAGCGCAGAAGCCTAGAACATTATCAAATAACAAAAAACAATACGACATATTAACTTCATCATTAAAACACCAATACAATGTAACTGGAAAAACTTATTAATCCCATATATACACTATAACATACATATGAACTATACATATAACTATACATATGATGAACCAATCAATCAATCAAATTTGAAAGGATATATAAAAAAATTGCTATTAAATGTAAAATTAAAAAAAATTAAATTGGGAATTTTTTCTTTTTTTCCTTTTAAAATTAAAATTTTGGGGGCCCCTAGGCCCGGGCCTAATGGAAAATCAGGGCCTGTCTCCTTTAAATAATAGAAAAGTAGTAAATATACTTTTTACTATGCATAACAAAGGTGGTAATAAAAAAATAAGTTTCCAGAAATAATAAAATTTTTCATTATACCAAAGGTTGATATTCTGGATCAGATCTGCAGACCATCTCAAGGAAAACATGACGTTGGCCTTTGTGCCTGTTATTAAATTTTCTTGACATTGTGAGCATGAATAGTATGGTTCTTTTTAGAAGCTCTAGTGCAAAGGAAAAGGAAAATAAACATGAACAGGCATTTGTGTATAAAAAACAAAGCAAAACCTTGTCAGATTTAGTGAGACACCATTTTGATTTATGCATTATGAAATATGCATTATTAAATATTAGTATATATTATTGAGTTAAATATCTAGAAATAAAAGTTAAGTGTGAAAATTTAAGTTTTCACATGTTTGTAAATTATTAAAAATTATTTTAATAGTTGCATTCATTCGCTCCTCTGTTATTTGAGTTTTTTACAGGTCTGTCATGTTGTTGAATTTTAGCATATACACTTTAACTTACTTGCATTACCTTACTTTAAACTGTATATTGTGTTGTTCTGTTCTTTGTAAATGTTATATGTTGCATTATTTATAAATGGTTTTTGTAATTTTTTGTTGTATTTATTAGGAATTAAAATAATTTGACTGGAGGAATCTGACAAATTTTTATTATGTTGTTAGAAAACATGTTTATTACATACTTAGTTATATTCAAAAAGTATTTATACTTGCGTATGCTTCATAAAATTTTCAATAATGATTTTTGTTTGGAATAATTAAACTTTTGTTCCAGAATATGTTATTCTTTCTAACTGAAATTTTATTTTTTAACTTTATGTACATATTAAAATATTTCTCTTCTTTTATAGAAAGAAGATAGAAAATATTGGCAAAATGACGCAGATGACTCAGGAAGAGATAATTACAAATACAAAGACTGTAATACAGGGATTGGAGGCTCTGAAGAATGAACACAATTCAATTCTAAATGGGCTTCTAACTTCCTTGAAAGCTGTGCAACAAGAAAAACCCAACGACAGCAATGTTGTTGAAGAGAAGACAACAATCATTAAGAAAACACTCGAATCTATTGAGTTAGGTTTGGGTGAAGCTCAGGTAAACTTTTACTTCTATTGATTATCTTTTGCTATATATTTCTGTTTAAAGAAATTTTTTGCCATGGCTTTTTTTGTTGTAATCTGGGGCTAAATATTATTTTTTCTCTATTGGCATATGAACGTCCATAAAAGTTTTTTACTCTCCAGTTCTTAAAATGCTCTTATTTTTGAGTTGAAATACAAGAATTTTCAGTTAAATGCTGTCAAGGATTACATTTATAAAAATGCAAATAAATTTTTTTGCACGCTTTCTTTTTGTATCATTGTTGACCAAGATTAAAATGCTCATAGATTATCGTCTCAACCCCCGCACCCACTCCATGTATAAATAGTATACAGTGGAATCTCGATCTATCATTTTCGAAGGGACCGACTGAACTAAACGATGGATGCGAGAAAACAATAGATGTAGGAACATACAAAAAAGTATTAACATACCTTAAAGTTTGATATCCCTAAAATATATTTACTCACATACATAAATACATACATATCCGTAGTGTAACTGAAGATAAAATTACAAAGTTGTACTGAAATCTAAGATAAAAATAATAAAAGAAATACACGTAGATACACAGGAATTTTGATTCAAATAAAAGTACTTAATCGTCGTTTGTTTTTTGGCAGTTTTCTCTCCACAAGTAAACAATACTTTTTTTGTTTTGCAAATTGCATTCTTTTCGGTATTGGTTATTGTGTGAGAGTATAAAGAAGCGGCAGCCGTGAATTGTTTGTAACTAGAACCATTCCATTGCACCAGATGGAGTCTGACATAAGACCACCAGGAAGTTCTGCTTCCGGGTGAAACACTCATTGGTCAGTGTAGACTGTGAGCCATTGCTGATAAGAACAGAAATGTTGAATAGTAGGTGAATTTGGAATGAGTTGCCGAAAATAGGAGTACTCCAGGAGCTAAAGAATTAAGGAACACCAACGATGAACAAATAATGGGAGTGGTACAATAAAGCGAAACCAGGCTAAACAAGAGAAAACAAAAATTCGAGACTGTGCATCTCAAATGTTCTGCTCATTGTTTAATTAGAGCATCATTCTAGCACAATCCAGACATTTATATTTCAGATTCAGTTATTATGAAAAAACGATCGATCCGATAAATTAATCTAAAGCTGCGATATTCTGAACGAATATTGCGGGAAAACGATGGATCGAGAAACGATCCATGCAGTCTTTTTTGCTTGTTTTCTATGGAATTTATTCGGGACTGGGTGAAATAAACGATACATACTGGGAAAACGATCGATCGAGATTCCACTGTGTGTGTGTATATATATATATATATATATATATATATATATATATATATATATATATATATATATATATATATATATATATATATATATATATATATATATATATATATATATATATGTGTTTGTTTGTTTAACCTACTGGTTTGCTCTAATAATTTGCTATGACACTGCTAATCAGTGTAAATTTGTCAAGTGAAATGCCCCAACAACCAGATTGCACCCTACAAATATAATTTTGAAATATTATTATTAATATTAATTTATAAAGTTGACGTAGAAGTTATATATGATTCTAAAACTCAAATACTTCTAAAAATCTCTAAACTTTTGGAAATAAAACACATTTTAAATTATTCTTGAGGCCTTAAAAAGACTAGCACAGGTCCTTAGAAATTCCATAAGAACTTATTTTTGATTTTGGTAAATAAGTATGAACTTGGTCTGCGTTCATTATTTTTGTGTAGATTTTATTGCTAATTTAAACTTTTTACGTACAATTTCGTTTTTCCTTTTGGTCAAGTTTTGTTTATTCAAATATTTAGATTAATTTAAGAAATTTAGAGGAGCATATATTACATTGTAATTTTTTTTCCTTCTTATTAAAGTCTTTTCATTATTATCAAAGTTAAATGGCCTTGATTCTTTTAGGTTATGATGGCTCTTGCTGGCCATCTTCAAACAGTTGAAGCAGAAAAGCAAAAATTGAAAGCCCAAGTGCGCAGGCTGTGCCAAGAAAATGCATGGCTGCGTGATGAATTAGCTAATACCCAACAGAAGCTTCAGGTCTCAGAACAGACAGTTGCACAGCTTGAAGAGGATAAAAAACATTTAGAATTCATGAATGCCCTGAAGAAATATGATAGTGAAACAGTAAGTTTATGTGCGTCTGTTACAGCTAAAGAATGTTTTAATGTAAATTTGCAATGTGAAATAAGATCTAGTAAAATATAAGAGTTTGAATTTGGTTCAGAGCTCATCTTAGTTGATATTGCTTTGTACTTGCAAAGATAGAAATTAAAGCAATTGTTACTACCAAGATACTGTATTGATTTATGTATTTAGAGAACTGAGGTGCAGTCATTAGTATCATTATTAAATATTAACATTATTGCTAGTAATATTTAGCATATTGTCTGAAGTTGAGTGAAGTTACACTTTAAACAAGGGAATTAATTTTAGAAAATATTTACAGTATCAGTTGTATTAATAATTTTTTTTTCTGATTTTCCTGATAAAGCAAAAATAAATTTTGTCGATTTTCTGTGTTGAACCATGCTATCGAAATAGCCTTAAACTTTTTTACATTTTTAAATTTTTTATTTTTAATTAATTTAAAATGCTAGGATTGTTTTTTGGATTTGTAAAATGTATCCTGTCTCCTTTTACTATTCTGCTACAAGCAATTGTGACATCATAGTAGGTAGGTAGGCTATTCTCTAAGGCTTTTTAAAAAATTACTAAATTCGGGACCAAGAAAGACAGTCCTAATTGTAAATAAGGCCACATCTTAAAACAAAAACTTAAAAATTTAATAACAAAGAAATTTAATATTAAACAAGTACAACCTAATCAATTGAATTTTAACTTAAATGCAGATTTAGCAGCATGCTCCGAGACTCAATTAGCCTCATAACAGGAGCTTAAAAAGCACGTCCACCTAGCCGGCCGTTACATGAGGGATCTCTCTAAAAATCTCCAAGTCTCTGACTATCTCGTGGTCCTTTCTTTGTCGGTGTCCATCCCAGTTCCTCGAAATGCGTCTCTTTTCCAGAGAGGGGGCTGGTAGATTCGTTGGTGATTGTTCTTATCAATGCATAGTTCGGCCTTCTTTATTGCACTCTAGTGTCAAATTCGCATTGAGCTATTGCTAAGAAAGACAGTTTTATGAGGCAATGGGAGACGCTTATGTTTTTCAAAACAGATTTTCCCACAGCTTGCTTGGGAAACCGATATGCCTGGAATTAACTTTCAGGCCAAAAATTCTGGCGGCATTTGCTGGTATCGGTTTTTTAATCCGCTCGGAATCCACACACGTGTTCAAAACGACGGTAATTGGAAAATGGTATCCGATAAGCATGCAGCTGTGTTCGTGCATCGTGTGAGGTCTTGTGAAAAATAACCCCATACTTTCATTACGCTACACAATTTTATAATTGTTTGTAGGTTATTCTTGGTTTCATAACAATTTTTACTGCAGATACTAATCCAAATAATAACTGAATATTAATGCTTACTTTATTCTTAAATTGAGTGCAAAAAAAACTTCATGTTTTTTAATTTATTTTATTAATTTAATTTAAAATATCTGTTTTAGTGATATTGACAACTTATTTTAACTGCATTTAATTTTGTGTGTTTAAAATTCGCATTACATAAATTTTCACATACCTAATTAGCACTAACTTTGTTCATTAAATCCTCTCATCTATCAATATTAATGACAGCATCAACTTTACTCAGTATTTCCAAATTATGTTTTGAATTTATTGATTATAGTAACTTTTGGTAGTGGTTTGTTAAAAAGAAGCCCAAAATTTTTCTGGAAAGTCGGAAGTTATATTAGTATCTAAGCAAAGAAACAGTTTGTAAGCTTTTTAATTTTGTAACCCTCCTTTGCAACTTATGTGCAAAATAGTATATTGAGAATTAAAATCTTAATTCACAGTTCAAATTTTTTTTTCTGTCACAATTTCCATCAGCTTTTGTGAAGTTATAAATTTAAAATTAATTAAACCATGTTTTCATATACAGTGAAACTTCTCTAACCTGCCACCCCACTAAATGGCCCTATTTTGTTCAGAACTAGTTAAGATTCTAATGAAGCAGTATTAGGGAGAAAAAAACCTCTCCCATGGCTACCCCTCAAGTGTTATTTATTTTATTTTTTTTTCTTCCCTCCCCCAGAACCATTACTGGCCGCCACAGAGAAGTTTCACTGTACATTTAAAAAAAAGAAAAAGATGCTGTTTGTTTTCCCAAGATTGGCTGTTGTATTAAGATATATAATTTTTACTGTGACCGAAACAAATTCCTTGCTTAAGGGGATGGTACACATTAAAATTTATTTTTTTACTTTGCATCATACAGATACGAAATTTTGTATATATATATATATATATATATATATACATATATATATATATATATATATACATATATATATATATATATATATACATTTCACTATAAATATATAGAATACCTTAAAAGAAATTTCCAATGTCATTACAATTTTAAGATTTTTTAAAAATTTGAAATTTATAATTAGAATTTTAAAATATTCCTTGCTACTTAATTTTTAGATATCTTCTCGATTTTGCATTTTAACCACTTTGTACTATATATCAAACAAATCTGTGCATCAATTTTGGTTTTTTGGTTTGGAGAGCTACGGTCAACTTTTTGCTACATGAGGGCTAAGTAGACCGGGACCTAGCCATTCAGACATCTCCTGGCCTGTGCATCAATTACTTAATCCCTTGAGTAGTTAATTTTTGAGAGATTTTTTTTTCTGAATTCCATCCCGATTTTCATCAAAATTTTGCCTTTTAATAAGTTATAAATCAAATTTAATTACCTTAATGAAGTCAAATTGTAAAATGCATGCCCAGTTTTTTTTTTTTTTTTTTTTTTATAAACAGTATCAGGATTCTTCCTTATCAATTTCATGAATTTTGAGCAAAAATTAAGTAGCATAGAACATTTAAAAATTTCAAAAACCTTGAAAAATCTGTTTTGAGAAAAACAGATTTAAAGTTTATTATTACACTTACCCTTTATAAATTACTTCGCAGAAGCTTCATAAATGATTTTTTACTTGAAAAGAAACTATTTTGGTATTATTAATTTACAGAAATATATATATTTTATTGCAATAACACAATATTACAATGACCAGATTTGCTCAAATAATGGTCCACTGTCCCCTTAATATTCTACTTAAGAAAAATATTGATGTATGTAAAAAAAAAAAAAAAAAAAAGACATATGCTTTTTAAAAAAAAAAAAAAAAATTAGATGGCCTCATTTTATTCTTATTCTGATTTTAGGGCTCAGAAGAAAATGTAGCTGAAAAGAAACCTGATAGTGAAGAACCCCTGAACTTAGGTTTCCCTGAAGATGATGATGATAGTGCTCACCATGAAGGTAAGGTATCTACTTGCATTTTTCAGTTTTTGTTTTAACTTATCATCAGATAGTCCATGACCCTGTTTAACATTTTTTTATAGCCCTTTCACCAACCCCATCAACACAGATGTCTGTATCTGCTAATGCTGGATACGAGATACCGGCTCGACTACGCACGTTGCACAACTTGGTTATTCAGTATGCGTCACAAGGACGTTATGAAGTTGCTGTACCTCTCTGCAAACAAGCACTTGAGGATTTGGAAAAAACTAGTGGTCATGATCATCCTGATGTAGCAACAATGCTTAACATACTTGCTTTAGTTTATAGGTAAATATTTTTGCTTATTTTGTTGCATTTGTGAACATTCAACTGTTAGGGTGATGAGTTTTGTAGCTCCAATTTTAAAAGATATTTACAAAAACTGTCCTTCTGGAGTCTCTTACAGGCTTGTCAGGTAAAAGGTATATATTCAGGGTCCTTACTTTTCTATATTCTGAAACACCATTCCTAATTTCCTACTTTTCTCATTTTCTTCTAAATCTTTGTTCCAAACAAATTGTATGAATTAATATGCAACCAATATATGTATTGCACAGTGGTTCCCAACCGGTGGTCCGCGAGAGCCTCGGTAGTGGTCCAACACCACATATAAAAAAGTAGCCAAATAAATAGGAATTTTGAAAGCAATGTTCATTGAACTAGATGGGCCGAATATATCCGATGACTATCAGGTGTTGAATTAAAATTTCTGAAACGTTTAACATAATTATTTTATTATCTGTATCCCTTTTGCCTGAGAGATATCCCTTACCCTCCAGAAGGTCCCCCCTCCCTCAAGTCAGTGGGTGGGTCCACACATGGTTCAATTTCTGGCTTAGTGGTCCGCAAACCTCTACGGGTTGGGAACCACTGGTATAGTGTATGCCCAGTATGCTGAAATAATTTAATGATTTTTGTGGCAGCTAATGGACGATGACTAATATATTTGTTGGTTTAGTAATTGTTATAGTTTTTTTTTTTTGCACATATTCAAATTTCATTCTCATTTTAGTATGAAAGTCTCTCTTTTTAAAGAAATATTCCTTAAAAAAGAACACCCCCCCCCCCCTCTTTTTTTTTTTTTTTTTTTTGCTTATGTTTAGCAAAATTTCTCCTGTAGTTCCTGTATATTCCTTCTGTTAAGTAGTCTTGTTATATGTTATTTTTTTAACTACTGATTTGTTTAATCACTGACTCTGATATTGTCCTCTTTTGGCTTTAATTTATTTTTATTTATTTTGGCACTTTTGGTATCAGAGGCTATGGGTTCAGGTGCTGCTGTTGGTATGGGTGTTTATCACTGATGGAATTGAAATGAAATTGAATGTCCTGTTCTGTTGTTACACTTGGATTAGCAAAAGATTACCTTAGAACTCCTAGGTTGTGGTGCAGAGAATAACTGTATCCCTCAAACATACAACCGAATTCTAGTAGAATCCTTTCTGATGGGCAGTTGCAGTAGAAGAGTTGATATAGCATTCTTTTTCCTGTTAGAGGGAAATTAATGATGATGAAGAGCATCTATGATTATTTTTTGTTGGAGTATCTTTGAATCTTTATAGTCTCTGCAGCAAATTTTGTTTTGGGTAAATATTATGTATGCTCCAAATAAATTTCTTTTTCATAAAACATTTCATATTGGTTTTTGACTCTGCATGGAAATGCAGAGTCAAAAAAATTAAAGACAATATAAAAGATAATTCTAATAATTTTTTAAGTGATGGATTTTTTTTAATGTGTATTTTTTTGTATTTTTTATATGTTGATCTATAAATTGTATGTTTTAAAAATTTATCTGTGTCTAATTTTTCCAATTAGGGATCAAAATAAATACAAAGAAGCTGCTAATTTGTTGAATGACGCTCTTGCTATAAGAGAAAAAACCTTAGGTGAAAACCACCCAGCTGTAAGTGTACTTTTTTAACTTTAGCTTCTTATAATTAATGTAATGGATTTTACTAAATTTTCAGCTAAAATTAGAATGTTTTTGTTGTCCCATGACTTTGATTTGAGATTTGAGTGTTGTGTATCTACTAGTTTCTAGTTTTGAATTGTCACAGTGCTTTGATTATTTGATATGCATAGTTATAATCTCCCAAAAAGGTTATATTCTAATGATGGATTTTAGCATATTAATAGACAAAACAGAGCTGGTTACAAATGATAACTTTTAAATTAATGAGATCCCATGAGTTTTGAGATAGATTTTTTTTTTCAAATGTATGAATTTAATTTTATGGTAAAATTATTTTAAGGAAGGTTTCTTTGGTTAAAAATTCCTATTTTTTGTTTTCAGGTAGCTGCAACTTTAAATAATTTAGCTGTCTTATATGGCAAACGAGGAAAATATAGAGAAGCTGAACCTTTGTGCAAAAGAGCTCTAGAAATTAGAGAAAGGGTATGTGTTAAATATTTTCATCCTGTATTTTGATGCTAGAAGGGGAAAAAAAATTTATAATCTAAGAAGTAACCTATAAGTTAAAATTGTAAAATTTTGTTTTCACCAATAGGTATTGCATGAATTTTTTTACATTTAAAACTAATAATGCAAGAAAGAAAATATCTCCCTAAAACTTTAGATTAAAAATTAACAAAATTTCATTTTGCTTATTTGATGTGAATATTTGATTTTGTTTCTTCCTTTTTGAAGTTCTCTGTTTTGTTTGCTTTAGTGAAGTACCTGAGATTTTTTCTTAATTGTAGCTTTCATAGTTAAAATCTGTTTTTGAATATATTAGAAGTAGGAAATCATTTTGAACTTGCTTATGAATTTTATAGACACAAGTCCTGGAGATATGTGGTCTAATTAGCCTTCGTGTAGCAAAAAATGACTGTAGCGTACCAAACCAAACCAAATCAAACCAGACCAAACCAAACCTGGAGATATGTCATGTTAACACTGTTTCTTGTGTTGATTTGTTAAGCTAGTAAATTTACTAAAGTGAATGTATTTATTCAGTTACTAAACAAACAATTTGTAAATATTCTTTTCATTTCTTATATTTTCAAATCTTTTCAAGTATTATATCAGACATTTTCTCCTGCAATGAAATATAATGCATTAAATTTGTGTCAGAATAATAGAAATATTTTTATAATGAACTTCATCTCAGTATGATTTTGCTTTCCAAAGCTAATGACAATTTTGACTTAAATACTGAAATTTTGTATATTTTTCTCTTTAATTCTACAAAAATGTCGTTTTCATTTGAAGAAATATTGAAAAAAAATTTTAATCATTATATTTTTGCATAAATTTAAAAATATAGTAGCATAAAATATGTGCCTAGCCGTAGAAATACATGAACATTAAGTGAAATTCAAATAGTCTAGAACATGTATTATTCCCTCACCTAGAAACATATCTTTTTTTTGTCTTTAACTACTAAATTGGTAATTGCAAGCCTGTTTACTTGGATAGTAATGATATGTGAACATGTGTCATTCAAAGTTACTGATGCGGAAATAATAGATTAGTATTCGTAACTCATACGTTTCTGTTACTCATACCTGACTCTGTTCTACCATTACTCTGTTTTTCAGAATTTGTTTCCTTCCTGTGCATTTGAAACAGGTTTTATACTTATTTTTTGTGGCATCAATTTGCTATACATGCCATTTTATTGGTAGCATATACAGAGTTTGTGCAATGCTTAAGTCCTTGAGAAATCCTTATTTTCAGTTTCTTTTTTAGGGCCCTTCAAAAGTTTTTAAACAATACTTATTCTTGCTTTTAAGGTTCTCAAATTTTTTTAGTTTACTTTCTGGTCCTTAAAAAGTACTTACTTTCGTGCTGAAGTACAAGAATTTTCAGTTCATTTCTGTCAACGATTGCCTTTATGAAAATGCAGATTAAAAAAAAAAATTTCATGTTTTCTTTTTGTATTATTGACTAGGGTGAAAGCGCTTATATATTATCATTCTCCCCCCTCTCCCTCCCCCCCAACTCCACAAACGCACACACCTATATCTATATATATAAAATAGTTCTGTAACTGACTGACTCACTGACAGATAACACACAGACCAAACTGTTGGACCTAAGGATTAAAATTCTGCATGGCGATTCTTCTTATAGTGTAGGAGTGCACTAAGAAATATTTTTGAATAATTCTTCTTAGATTTTTTTAAATTGAATTTTTAAAAGCTGTTTTTGTAACATTCTTTAAAGTTTGCATTTAAAATTATTTGAGGGTTATAAAATTTATATCATGAAAAAGATCATAAAAATTCCTTTAAAATGAAATCTTTTTCGAATCTTTACCCTCAATTTTCTGATTTTGGGCGAATTTTAAAAGATTAATTTTTAGAATTTAATTTATTAAATGCTGATCACGTGATTTCTTTTCTTTTTGTGATAATTTAAACTGATTTTGCATCACATGCATAGCAACAAAATAAATTTTTTTTCTTTCTAATGTGGCAGACTATCCAAAAAAAAAAATATTAAAATACAGTAAAATAAATGTTTCTCAAACTGCACTATATTAACTATTCTGTATTCTTTAATGTGTTCTATTAGATTTAATTTGAATATTTCCGTCTACATTATTTTGTCTATAAAAATATCAGTTACGATTTTTTTATAAATATATTTTTTTTTTGTATTTTGGCATTAATTGCATATATTGACCATTGTATTTATTATGAATGTATATATATATATATATATATATATATATATATATATATATTTATTTATTTATTTATTTATTTATTTATTTATTTATTTATTTTGGGGTGCATTAATTGCATACATTGACCGTTGTATTTAATTTGAATGTACTCTGTAGCTAAGCATGGGTATTCAGCTAGTATATATATATATATATATATATATATATATAATATTCTACTGCTTTGCTCTAATTATACTGCTTACCAGTGTTTGTCAAGTTAAATGCAGGTATAACCAAACAGGTTGTAATCTATAGAAGTTAGTTAGGAATATTATGATTAATATCATGTATTTATTAAGTTGGTGTCGGAAGTTTTCATTAGGTTATATATGGTCCTAAAACTCAAATACTTTCAAATGTCTAAACACTGGAAATAAAACACATTTTAAATCATCTTTGAGGTCCTTAAGAATACTAGCACAGGTCAGTAGCCAGTTCTTAAAGACTCTTTATTTTTGAATTTGGAAAATGATTATGAATACTGATATAGACTCTGAAATATTAATTTCAAATGTTGAAGGCTAATGTAATTGAAATGTTACATAAACAGAATTTAGAAATAATATCTTTTGAATGTCTTTTCCTTATAATATGTGCCACGTAGAGATGATATAAAATTTTCTTCCAGGTTTTGGGTAAGGATCATCCAGATGTTGCTAAACAATTAAATAACCTTGCTCTGCTATGTCAGAATCAAGGCAAATATGAAGAAGTTGAGAGATACTACCAGCGTGCGCTAGAAATATATGAAAAAACTCTAGGACCTGATGATCCCAATGTAGCAAAAACGAAAAATAACTTGGTATGTATATTTAATTTATGCTGTATAAAATATTTAACTTTGAGATTTTCAAATGATTTCAAAATTGTCTTACATCTTGACATGAGACTCTTAAAATTCTGCGCTCAAATTTTAGCATGGATGCCTGCTTTTAAGAAAGTGTTGGTTATATCTCATTTGTCAGATTAGGATTAATGTAATTGTATGTGCTTAAATTTTAGTAAAAAGAAATTTGTTAAATAAGTTTTTCTTTAATGGTCTTGTTGAAAATTAAGATCTAGGTAATTTGTATACAGTGGAATCTCGATCTATTGTTTTTCAAGGGACAGAGTAAACTGAACAATAAATGCGGGAACATAACAAAGCAATATGGTAGTCGGAACTAGGTGAAATAAACGACACATATGGGAAAATGATGTTTCGGGGAACGATTGATCAAGATTTCATTTTATCTATATTTTTTTTGCTCTTAATATATGGAAAGGTGCACATATGATTTATAAATACATCTGCTTTGATTCTTTTTCAGGGTGCATAGCCATAAACGTGCTTATGTTTGATAATACTTTTTTAAAACCCTTAAAGTTTTTGGTTTGTTAAACTATGTACTTATGTCTATTACTGATAACATGGTGTGTGTGTGTGGGTATATATATATATATATACACACGCATGCAGGTTCTTAACTTTTCCTTTGGATATCTGTTAAAGCACTTATTTTTCAAAATTAGAAGTTACTACTCACCCTGTTTTTTTGTTTAATTGGTCTCGAATAATACATTATTAGAGACAATGCACTACTGTTTGAGACAAGTAGTGTGACTACTGATATAAGCCAATATACTACTGTCTTACATGTTGAAGAGATATTTTTATTGTACTTCTATTATGAGACAGTAAAAGAAATACGAAAGATGTATTAAAAACTGAATCTTTTTATTAATTTATTTTTTCAATCATGTCAATTATCTGCAAATGTAATTTAAACTATGACTACCTATTGTTGCTTTTCTATATCTTGTTAAATTTATTATTTTTAATGCAGGAAACATTTAAAATAAAGTCCTTAGGCATATTTCACTAAAGAACGTGTCTTAGTTATTTTATGAATTTTTTTTTTTTTAAATATCTTAAAACTCAGGACATTGAGTTTTAAGATCAGGTTCTATACATTTGGAGTTTCAATGTATACTAGAACTAGAAATCTTAGTTTTTAAGTTTCTGATAACTACATTTGTAATTAATGTGGGGTAAAAATTATTTATTGAATGCCAAGCAAAATTCTGACTTTATTAATTCCTTTCATATCTTATGGTATATTTTCAAATGAGTGTTAGGCAAAAACTGAATTCTACTTTTTTTTACTAAAATGCTTCCATTGCTTTGTAAAAGTATTTAAAACTGTAAACTAATCTAATTTAATCTATCACATTTATGTGAAAAAGAAATTACGAAAAAATGGTCAGTCATAATTTCTTTTAGTATTGTAGCGTCATGCAAGCATGGGGGTATTTTCACAAGACCCCACAGTAGCATGAACTCAACTGCATGCTTATCGAAATACTATTTTCCAGTTCCCATCATTTTAAACACGTGTGTGGATTCTGAATGGATTAAAAAATAATACCAGCAAATTTCGCCAGAATTTTTAGTGTGAAATTTAAGCGCAGGCATATTGGTTTCTCGAGCAAGATGTGGGAATATCTGTTTTGAAAAACATAAGCGTCTCCTATCGCCTCATAAAACTGTCTTTTGTAGCATTAACTCAATGCGAGTTTGACACTATCTTTATATATAAAAGGCAAAGTCTGTGTGTGTGTGACCGAGTTTTTGTCTGCTCGCGGCGCAGCGCAAAGACGGTAGGTCGGACACTCTTGAGATTCGACGCGAAGATGCCTCCCGAGGTCTCATTATGCACCTCGAAGCCCTTTTTTCTATTTTTTAATTAGATTTTCCGTAATTAAATATTTAGTCGCGATTTGGAGCTCCCGGACGAGTAAAAGCTCCGTAAATCCTAACGTATCCGTCCAAGAAATTTTTTTTTCGGACGAGCCTATACGGGAAAGATGACACTATACGGAAATCACAATTAAAATTGTCTGTCTTAATTTATCGATTAATTGTGTTTTTTTTTCGATCGCCTGTACGCACCCGTTTTTCGGAAAAAAACGCGATTTTGTCCGTGACCCTTTTTTCCAAATTGTCGAATCGATACGTAAATGTCGTTACATTTTTACGAAATTTTTATCTCAGAGACCCTAGACATCACAGTTTCGAAAGCCAGAATCAAAATTAATTTACAAAGTGTAGTTATTTTTTAATAATTTATTTTATGATTCGGAAACTCTTGCGAGAAATCTCATTTTGGAGATTTCGTTCTTCATTTCCGGACGAAGGTACAGCGGGTGAAATAGGAGAAAAACCAGTTTGTCTTCTATGAATGACTAGCTGAAAACCCGCGCTTCGCTACGGAGTACATTGAAATTAAATACAACGGTCAATGTATGCAATTAATTTTAAAAAAAATATATATATATATATATATTTATAATAAATACGACGATCAATGTATACAATTGATGTAAAAAAAAAGCATATTTATAAAAAAATCGTAAGGGATATTTTTATAGACAAAATGAAGTCTAATCGTCTGCCGCATTAGCAAGAAAAAAATATTTTTTTGTCTATTTTTTTTGCACGTGACGATAAATTTATTGAAAGTACCAGAAAAAGAAATCACGTGATCAGCATTTAATAAATTAAATTCTAAAAATTAACCTTTAAAAATTCACCAAAAATCAGGAAATGGAGGTAAAAATTCCAAAAAATTTTCATTTTGAAGGAATTTTTATGATCTTTCTCGTGATATAAATTTTATAACCCTCAATGTATTATTTTAAATGCAAACGTAAAAAAAGTTTAAAAAACAGCTTAAAAATTTAATTTAAAAAAAGCTAAGAAGAATTTTTGAAAAATCTTTCTTAGTGCACCCCTACACTATTAGAAGAATCGCCATGCAAAATTTCAGCCCTTTCAAACCAAACCGCTGGACCTAAAGTCCAGTGGTTTGGTCTGTGCGTTGTATGTCAGTCAGTCAGTGAATGAATGAATGAATGAATGAGTCAGTTACGGAACTGTTTTATATATATAGATTGGGTGGTTAAAGGAAATCGATTACTATTGCAGTGATAATCGATTAAAAAATCACATTTAGTAATGCCGTAATTTTTTTGGCCAGCACTTAGTTAATATCATATAATTTGTGGTGTATTTGTGGAAAAAATCTATGAAGATTTCAAAGAATTTCAGCATGTGGAGGATGTGATATATTCGCTTTCAAGGAAATCGATTACTATTACAGTGATATTCGATTAGTAATCCTATGTCAAAAATTTTGCCAAAATGTGCCAGAAGGGATTAAATTTATATGGGTAAAATAATGTATCGTGGTGAGGAAAAGGATGACAGCGACGCCCATTAATAAAGGGTTAAGGCTACTAAAAAATTGGTAATTGCATTACCCGAGCAACGCCGGGACGGGTACAGCTAGTAGCATAATAAAGTTTGCTGGAATATTCGTCGTTAAAAATTACTGTCGCCAGCTAATCTGCATGGCCCCTGCTCTGGAAAACAGGCGCATTTCTAGGAATTTGGATGGATGCTGACAAAGGTCGCAAGATATAGTCAGGGACTTCAAATTTTTAGAGAGAGCCTTGTTGAAACATCTAACTAGTGGCTGTACATTGAGAGTTCCTGCTAAGGCGACCTAGCTTCAGAGTGCCGCTGATAAATCGCTGATGCACTGTCCTACTGTAACTGATAAAATGTCAAGCTGATCTACTTGACCTTTTAAATTTAATTTGTTCTTTTTTTTAATTGTTATTAAAATCATTAAGTTTTCTTGTTAAGAATCTGCCTGTTAAATTTGACCACTCAACTTAATTTTATCTTGCCACGTATTTAATTTGAACACCTTGCGTTAAGCCTCAGAGGACACCACAGTATAAATGTTGTACAAGGTAGAACATTTGGTACCAGAATCTGTGGGTTCAAGTCCAATTTTTGGCCTAAGTGTTTGTAGCCATTTGGAATCGGCTTTAAGCAGTAGGTCCTCTTATAGCAAAGTTGACTGTACAGACCTGCCAACTTTCCGGATTTACTCAGGCAATGCAGGATTTTTAATGCATCTTCCGGGTTTCCGGAATGGACGCTATTATTACCGGATTCCGAAATGTAAAAAAAAAATAACGCTGGTTTTAACAATCCCTCACAGTAATGCAGAGTGTGAGAGGATTTTTAGTTACATAACAAAAATATCTACTCAGTTCAGGTCATCTATGTTAAGGGGAAACCTTAGAAAATTTGCTAATATGCAAATCGAAGCCACAAGGACACTGTTATGAAGAACAATTTAACAATGAATTCTTAAAAAGAGCAAAATCAGCTTCAGTAAATGCTACAAAAATTCAAAGATTTTCTGCAATTAATTAAAACAAACATTATAAAGAAATAGAAGTACTCAAAATATAGACTGCTGGTGTCTCTGCTAGTGTAAATATGATGTACATTAAAATATATGATTACAAATTCCAAATATATAACTTTTGTTTAATATTATAATTTCAAGATGAGTTGAACAGTAAGGAAATATTTTTAACTATGTAATATTATTAAACAGATCCTATAAACTATAAGTAAGTATACATTAAATTCTTTTATTATAATTTTTAACTATACTGTTTTGTGTTATGTCGATTATTTTATGCACGGTAGAATATTGCAGGATTTTGCTCTTACTGAGGTTGGCAGGTCTGACTGTAGCACTCCAAACCAAACTAAAATGTTTTTATTTGAGCAGGATACTTCTAAGTCAAGTATATATATTTTGTTTGTATTATCACTTGTGAAAGTAATTACTTTCACAGTTTGGCTCATTTTGCAAAAATAGCAAATTGCAATGAATGTGCATCAGCTCGGTGCATCACTCTTCCTTCCTCCAGCAACTTGTCCCAGAGTTTTTGCTAGTGTTGTGTGGCAGCAGGGTTGCTCGCTTGACCGCGGCTTTTGAAAGAGAGGGATAGCGGGCAGTGTGGTAATGAACTGTGTTCAGTGAGTGTGCTCGTCCGTTGAGTTACACATGTGTTTAGAACAAGTGCAGTGCAGCTTCAAGAAAAGAGAAGAATGTAATTCCAACGTGATGAAAAAAATATCTGAATAAATTTGTGAAAGGTGATGTGAAAGCCTGAGGCAGAATTTTTCTGCAGAGTCCCACATGAATTTTTCCACTGATGTAAGTGGATTGTGATGAGCTCATCTCTACGCAATATTTCTAAAGTGATTAAGATCTAATTGTATCCAGCATCCCACAGAAGAAGGATAATATACTCGAGTTCTAGAAGGGAACGTAATAATCTTCGTGCACCATTCCGCTGAAAACGCTTAAAATAAATCAGCATCGAGCAACCATGTGTGATGTGAATTTATGCACGTGTCAGCTATCTCTTGTCTTCTGTCTGGTGAGCGACTGTCTCAATTTCAATAATTTTTTTTATGTGTGTTATGTTTGGTATTTTTAAATGAAGATGATTATGATTTTGAAATAATTATGTATTGATTTAAATGATTTTGAAATGATTATTTGTGTATTTAGTGATTTAAAATGAATGTTTATAGTTTTGATAATGTGTATTAAGTGAATATAATTTTGATAATGTGTGTTAAGTGATTCTTAAAGCATGTGATAAGTAGTAATTAATAGGTAGTAATAGGTTGTACTATCAATAAAAAGAATGCATTCCAGTGTTGGCTAGTAATAGTGTGAAGTATTCTCACTGCTTGCACTATCTGAATAAGCTGATTAATAAGTTTTAACTCATAATAATTACACAACGTAATGTATCTCTAATCAGCCAATCTATTTAACATAATTAATCTGCAACATCATTTGAACAAATTAATTTTAACATCACTCATAAATAAAAATTCAAAATGTAAATCCATATTCTTTTTCTCTCCTTCTTTTGTAGGCATCGGCATACTTGAAGCAGGGCAAATACAAGGAGGCAGAAATCCTCTACAAACAAGTACTTACTAGAGCTCACGAAAGGGAATTCGGTAGCATTGATGGTAATGACCCGTGGATTCTTTTCTAGTACTGCAGTTAAATGCTGGAATATTTTGCGGATTAGTTGCTGATGTCACAAATATGCATAATAATTTGATTTATATTGAAATCAGTAACTGCCCACAGACTGCTAGCACTAGATGTTGTTAACTTTAAGACTGTGATACCTGTGTTCCAATGTGCCTTTGCTTCGTATAGTCGCAAAGTGAATCTTTGAGAGAATCTCTCTTATAAATATGTTGGTTGTTTTTTTTCCTGTAAGTGTATCTGAGCACTTACATCCCCCCCCATAAAATAGTCATGTATGTTGAAATGAGAAATAAAATGTTTGAAAGATTTTAAAATTGTTCTGTTATGAGATAGGCTGTATGATTTTTATATATTTTTTCATTTATAATTTTTTTTTCTTTATCCCTGTATAAATAACACAAATGGACTTTTTCTATGAATTAACACTGCATGGGTATTTAGTGATGGTTTTTTACACTTATGAGAAAATAATCCTGATTTTTCACATTCAGTTTTCTACTCCTAGAAACTCCTACTTTGCATCTATCTCTTTAAAAGGGGCTAAAGTAAAATAAAATTAATTCTTCCCTTAGTTTTTCAAATAGAATGACAGATTTTTTTATGAAGCAATAGTTCATGTTTTATTTATTAATTTTTGAGAATTTTTTAGAGGGTGGGACAGTCTGGAATCATGTAACATCTTTTTATATATCCTTTTTCTTTATCAAAATTGTCTAATTTAATTTATAGAGTATATATTACAAATAAAAATATCAATACAGCAGAAACCAAAAATAAGAAAAAATTATTTCATAAAATTATTTAGAAAGTGAAGTATCCACATTTCCAATTTCCCCATTTTGATAATTATATTTTAATAATTTGTTGTCTCCAGAATCCATCATTCATAGAAATGACTTGTTAAGCAATCTGGATTCTACTTTCAGTACTGTTATTATTAACAGCTTTGCAGATAATAGAGCCTTCTCTTTTATGGGAGTAAAATATTTCATTTTTCCATACCCAAATTTGTAAAATTAAAATACATTGGAAGTGCTGCATGACTGTTAGTAAAATAGCCTGATTTTATTTGATTACTACATACAATTTTGTAAAATTAACTATTTTAGTCCAGATTTGAAACTGAAGCATACCCTTGTATGTTTATCTATGAGATCTGTACAAAAATACATCAAAGTGTCACACCTTTCAAAAATCCAAAGAAACATTTTTTCACAACACTTACTGCTTTTGATGAAATTGCCATGTCTTACCTTATTTCACATAATATTGGCCTCACAAAAGAAAGTATGTCAATACACTTAAAATAAAACTAGTACAGATTTAATTAGTACTTAGTTTTTGTTGAAAATATGTAATGTAGCATAATTATTTTTTTTTATGAAAACTGTTTAAATGGATATTTAAAACTAAAGTGCTCATGGTAATGAAATTACTCTTACATAATCATCTCAGTAATTAGGACATCATCCTAATAATGGACATAATCCAGCAGCTTTAACTGTCATAATCATTCTGAAATTAGGACAGTTAAAGCTGCTTTTTAGGTTTCAAGGATGTTATTTATTCTCAAGAAAACAAACATTTTAGTTGATTATTTAAAAACTATAATATTTGCCTAACAATATGCTATTTTACAGTAGGGCAAGTACTCTGTTCTTTTGAATGTTGCAGAAACGTCTCTTTGAATGACAACTAGTGTCACCTAAGCATAGCCTTTTTTTCACTCTTAAGAACTGCATTTTTCTTCTACGATATAATTTGTTAATGACATGAAAAAAGAACAGTTGATTTTGTTTAATTTTATTGAAGGTCTTGGCATTCACACATTTGAAATTTTAAAATTATAATCCACTATAGAAAGGTGATATGCAAATAATTGTCAGAAATATGAAAAAGCTTTTCCAATTATTCTAAATTTAAAGATTTTTCTTGATTAAAGTGGAATTTTTCTTTCTTTGTGTGTAACTTGCCATTATCTGATGTATGAGCAATAGAGAGAAATTTAAATAAAAATTGACCATACTACAGGGTTAATTTTTATTTTAATTAAGTGTTCTGAAGTTCTATATTATACTATGGCATCAATAGAAAAAACTATACAGAATGTCACCTATCAGATTTATTAAAAGGTAAACTTCCTTTTTTTCCCCTCCTTCTTTCACTCTTTTCTTCAGTGCTTATACATACATCTATGCTGTGATTAAAAATCTGGAATTTTTGTTACATAATCCATTTTAATGGATATAGTACGAAACATTAATTTTAACACCTCAGGGTAGTAAAATGTAAAAAATTCCTAAATCTTTAGCCCAAATGTATTCTTTAGGCACTTTTAAAAATCTTTTACAGGGACAAAAAGTAAAAATGCATTGGAAAAAGTATTCATAATCTGTATTTTTTTTATAAAGAATCCTCAAGAAATAGACTGATTTCCATAGGTGTAACTATCCTGTTGATATGGTCACATATGATTATTATATTGACTATATTATTGGGTGGTTCTTATATAAAAGAAAACAGCATTGTACTATGCCTGTTATTCTCTGTAAGATTACTATTTATTTAGTTGAAAGCACTGTAAAGAAAGGCAAAGTGATTGAATAGATCAGAAGCTCTGCATCACTGTAAGTACAACAGTTTTATCATAAGTTTTATGGAGTAAATTTTCACTTAAAACTTTGATAAAATTTTCAAAAGAGGAAATGTTCAGATTATAAACTAAAATTTATCTCAGTAATATATTATCCTGTTAAAAAATTATGTGAAATATTGAAAGATTAGGAATTAAAATAAAATAGTGTTCATCGTATTACATTCAACAGTCTAGGACCTTGGTTTTCCTCTTAATCATAGTTCCTCATTAAAACAAAGCCCCTGATCTTATCACAAACTGTAATTTTGTTTGTGAGATTCTCTTGTATAATTTAAGAGATATCAATATTTGTCTTTAAACTTGTCTATAAATGGCATGTACTAAATCTTCCACTTATTTTAATACAAATTATACCAGTCGAAATAATGCTTTCTAATGTGGACTGTTTTATTGGTAGGATAAATCCCTTTATCTGTAAAATTGTACAGTAACATAGCTAATAGAATTGTTTTCACAATCATGTCTTGGGGAAGAACTCATAGAAACAGCCACATGTAGATCCAGGACCTTTTTCTTGTAATGAGGGAAACATTAAAAAATTGGCATATATTATACGGTGGGAAAATAATCTGTTGAAAGTAAACTTAATATTTTACTTTTAATGGGCTAATATATTTACTTTATTAATTTTTACTTTATGAGAAGACTGATTTATCTTCTATATGTTGTATTATTTTATTTACCTGTAGATGTATTTAGAGCAGTAAATTTTTGACCATTTCATTACTTGGATGACTAAGGTAATATTAATTTACTCAGAATATCAAATAGATATTTTTAGAAGTAAAATGTGCATTCATAGTTAAATAAGCAGACTTATGTGTATTAGCTATTATTATTTTAAGTGATTGCATAAGCAATACTGAGGCCCAAATTCTTATGTAATGGACCTTCAATTACTTAATATATTGGGATAGTACTGTTATTGACGTCAGTTACCAGCATTAAAATTTTGCTAGCATATCTTTTAACTGAGAATCAGTTGAAATGTTAGGAATTTTTATCTCCAGCAATACTGCCGTGAAAGAGCTGGTCTTGAAAACCTCTTTTTGAAGGCCTTCTGCTTTAGTTTTGAAATATGAGTTGGGACTTCGTACTCTTCAACAAGCTGAAAATAAATGATAATTATTCATTTATTTATGTGGAAATATATAGTTTTTTTCTTTCACCTTAGAGGATAGTCTTAAATGTTTTCATCATTCAAATTCTTGAGATTATCTTTGCAATGAATTTTTTTTTAATACTCACTACAAGAGGATGAAAAAAAGGGGTTATTTAATCTTTAATTGATTATATAAACATTTATTTAATAGTTTTAGTATCTATTTATAGTCCATGCATAGTATTGGAACAACTTTTCATATTATAAAGGAAAATTATCCATGTTAGTGGGAAAAAAAATTATTTTCTGAATGCGTTAATTAAAAAAAATTTATTTTTTAAGGATAATATCTGTATTGGTATGGCCAGTACATAATTGGTGTCTTTTCCCCATTTTAAAAACTAAAATTATATTGAATGAATGAGAAGATTTGTCTGAAAAAAATAGCTATACAGTAGGAGTATGGCCTAATTTTTCCAAAGTTCAAATTCAATTAATTTTAAATCTAAGTACCTGAGCTTGCCTTTGCCTAAAGCTCAGTCTCTTACAGTTGTGGTTTTCAAAGAACAAAATATTGTTTTGAAAGCAGTATCAAAGAAACTGTCATACAATTGAATACTTCTTTGATAAAAATCTGTTATGGATGCATTTTGAGTTGTGTATTTTCTCTACTACTAGCTTGAAATGTATTGTAAAATGTTATAAACTTGTCTAATGGCTGCTGTCTAATTGCTGACCATTCTGTATTACAGTTTTCTGCTCTGTTTTTGCTTTTTATTTGATGTTTTAGTTTGTCATAATAATCTACATTGCAAAAGTATATGAAAACCCAAAACAATTAAATTTCCAATTTAGGAGCTTTTTAATAAACAGTTGAACAAATTTTTATAGCTCTCTGCAAAATATGCTTTTTTTTTTTCAATTGCGAGTTTTCTGATATTTTCTAGGTGGAGAAAGTTTCTTTTGAAGTGTTAATAGCTTATAAACACAAATATATGCTGATTTTTACTATTTATTCAAAGGTGAAAACAAGCCCATCTGGCAAGTAGCTGAAGAGCGGGAAGAAAACAAAAATAAACAGAAAGAAAATTCTCCTTATGGTGAATATGGTGGATGGCATAAAGCAGCCAAAGTTGACAGGTATTTATTAAAATTTACTTTTTACGTTGAATTTCTTTATATTAACCTCCTTTTAAAGTGTGTTTTACTGAAGTTTTCAATCTGTCTTATTGTTGATATTTCACATTTTATTATTCTATAAAATTTATTATTTGCAATAACAGTGACGACCTTTTTTTTGGGGGGGGGGGGGATGTAATAAATTCGAGGAAAACTTATGGAAGAACAATTTCTCTAATAATTTTGTTAATTTAAAAGTATTAAAAAAATGGCATTTATACTAGGGTATATTTTAAGGACATTTAAGACAGTGTTTTCTGGTTTCACACTTTCTTTAAATTTTTTGTGGCTTAAAAACTTCAATGGGGTGCTGTAGTCTTGCTACAGTGGCGTAACTCTTAGGGTTATAAAATGGCTGCTATTTAGCCATAACCGTTACTCATAGGAATAGGGTGAGTGCACCTTTTGCATTTCTTATTTTTCATTTGTGTTCTTTTAGGATTGTATGTGTACTTGCATTTATGGTGCATTGAGCCCTAAGTGCAGGATATCTGTTATTTGATTTGACTATCTGTTTCAATGGGGATCTTGGGGCCTTGGGATGTCTTTTGGTTAGATCAGCATCCTATTCAGCAAGTTCCCTCTTGGGGTAACTGATTTGGTTAGGCCTCCTGATGAAGAGACCAGTCTGTTGCTTCGGTATGTGGTTTAGTTCGTTTACTGCAACAGAATCTTGCATTATGGTGCATTGAGCCCTAAGTGCATGATGTTGGTTTATTTTTGTCTGGATTCTTCTTGAAAATAATTATCTTGCTTTGTTGAATTATTTACTTTTAGTTATATTTATTGATATTTCACGTTTCATATGGATATGGTACCGAAAATTGTCTGTAGAAATGACTATTCCCCAACTATATCCTACAGTTATTTAATATTGTTAGGATTTCATTATGTCAGAGAGAGAATTTTATTTTAAATTGTTGTAAGAGCCAAAGAAAATGTGAAAATGTCTATTTTGACTGTTTAAAAAATTTTTGCTTTGGGAAAGTCTGCAATGATTAAATCTTATGACAGATTCTAGTTTTATTGTCTAGACCAGTGGTTCCCAACCGGTGGTCCATGGTCCACAGGTGGTCTGCGAGAGCCTTGTGAGTGGTCCAGTACCACATTTAACAAAGTTGCCAAATAAAAAGGGATTTTGAAAGCAATGTTCATGGAATTAGATGGGCTGAATATATCCAATGATTATCAGGTGTTAAATTAAAATTTCTGAAAAGTTTAACATAATTATTTTATTATTAGAATATGATACAAAATAATTTTCCTACCCCCGGAAGGTCTCCCCCCCCCACCTTCAGTTGGTGTGGGGTGGTGGTGGTTCCTCACATGGTTCAATTTCTGGCTTAGTGGTCCGCAGACTTCTGGAACCACTGGTCTAGATTTTATAAAGGTCAGATAGCAGTTGCTGTCATGCAGATATTTTGTATGTGTCTTTGTAGATTATCATGTTCCGTGCCAAACAAAAGCAAGCTATGCCAATAGTTTTAGATAGATCCCCAAGAAACAATGTCTTTGAATTTAATAAACAGATCCAAGGTCTCTCCAAAGCCTGATTCCTATATTTAAGTTGTATTGATTTTTTAAAATGCATATTAAATCAATCTCCTAGCATAACAAAGAGGGAAAGAAATATTAAGTTGAAAAAAACTTCGCTCTTTTGCAAAGTCATCAACCATCTGATTCCTAGGGATACCTCAATGGCTTGTTATCCATTAGAAAACAAGGTGTTTATTAACTTTCATCTATAGACTTATAAATTATCCATACTATTTTCCATAGTCAAAGTCTGAAGTTTTAAATCTTAGTTATCAAATTATTCTCCTTTTTTATAAATATTTATTTTTTAGGGGGAGGGGAATCTGTTAACTGTTAAAATTTGTTGCTTGTGTACATACTCATGTGACATTAGGAACAAGAGTATATCTTATCTGTTATCCCACAGAAATTGGACCATTTTATGGATTTCTTGCAATGCCTGGTAAATTTTAGTAATATACTTACCTTGACTCTGAATTCTATAAATAACAGATATATTTCTGAACAAAACTCAACTTCATCATATTAAAGATGCAAATAAATCAATACTCACAATAACAGTCAGAATAAAGGTCATTCATTGTCATAAGATGACATCCTTCTCAGCTCATGAGCTTCTTATCAAATTTATTAATTTTGCTCATCAGATTTTTTAATAAATATTGCTCCCCCCCAAGCTTAAGTCTTAAGATTTTTGATCAAATTTTTGAGCTTTACTTTTTGTAGTTAACCTTGCATTGTTTTCAAATTTTGCTGTTAATTTTAATAATGTAGTAATAGTATTACATTATTATGCCAAAATTAAGTTAATGTGCTAACCTACGGAGCAGCAAAATTTTTAATTCTTGCATTTTTATTTTCAGTCCAACGGTTGCAACAACTTTAAAAAATCTAGGAGCTTTGTATCGCCGGCAGGGAAAATATGAAGCTGCTGATACTCTTGAAGATTGTGCTTTGAGAGCCAGAAAAGAGGCAAGATATTTATCTTTTATTGTTTAATTATTTAGTTAGATATTATCAGGTTACTTTGTGCTGTAATAACTATAGATAAAGTAGATTTGTTTTTTAATTTTTGCTTGTATAACTCTTTTGTGCTTAAATTTAAAAATCAGGACGTTATAAATTTATATAGAATTTTTTAATGATTTTTCGTTTTAATCAGTAAAATCTAAGTATTAAAACAATATTTGCTTCATTCAATATCACATTAAATTTAGGGGAGGAAGAGGTCTATTGTTTAAAATATGTAGAGGGTTCCATGAACTTTGAAAAAAGTTCTGAGGGTTCCACGATCAAAAAAGTTTGGGGAAAACTCATCTAAAGTATTATTTGTAACAGCAATTTAACATTTTCTATGACTGAAATTACCTCATTTAACTCCTTAATTGCCGACGAAATCTTACGTGATGTGCTCACCAGTGCCACAGTTTTCAGCACAGGCACTTAGCGACATGGTGCATTTGAAGAAAAATAGAGGCACAGTTTTCAATCTACATAATATATATTGTTTAAATGAAAAATACAAAATTTAAATTACAGATTATAGTAAAAATTAAGAGTTAGTTGTTGCGTGATAATCTTGAAACATGGTTGAATACATAAACCTACATCACATTCAACACAATGATAGCGAGGTTCACGGTGAACTTTCTTTTTGGAGTAGTCATCTAATTCACTGTCAGACATATCCGTACAAGATATTGAAAATAACTCTTATCACACAACGCTACGTGAAAACAGAGCAATAGAGGAAAAATCACACAACTTTTTCAAGCATGCTCTCACATGAACTACCACTTTCAAATTTCACCCTCACGTGCCCCCTACCCGTTTGTAAAAAATGAGCATGACCCTGTCAAACGATAATTCGAGGTGTCAAGGTCAATATATCACATTCCAAAGCAGTGCCCGTAGTTATACGGCTATAAACCAATTGCAATGTCAAGTATTCTGGGAAGACGTATATATATGCCAGGGGCAGTTAACGCATGGACTGCACAAAGCATATATATTCGCCCACGACAGGCAAGGGGTTAACAAAATACACATGGAAGGTTTTAGGAGATAGTTATTGTCAGAATTATGTTGGAATCATATTAGATGAATGTTCTTAATCAGTAGTTATTTTTGTTTGCTTCCCAGGCACTCGACTCAGGTAGACAGGGGAAATCAGCCCATTTTCTCAGTGCAGATCTGACTGCTATTCCAAAAGATAAACGAAGATCGAAAGACTTCAGCCGACGAGGCTCTAGAGAATCTCTTGACAGCATGGCATATGACCATTGTAGTGAAGCTGATGACGTAAGTGCTTGAGTTCTTTGTTTCATTTCTAAACTTTTATATGCAGTGGCAAACAATGCTTCAGGGGTTAGATAGACTGGAAACATTTTATTAAACTAACTTCTGTTATTTAAACCCGTTCAAAAATATTAATGAAGTTCAATTGCAAGTTATTTAGATAGGAAGGAATCATGAAGATATGAAGATCTCTGAAGTTTCTTATCTGCAGGTATTTGGTAATTAAATCTATCATTTTGATTTTTTGGGGGAGTTTTGGAATCAAATCTTTCTGAATTATCCCTCTTTTATTTCCTTTAAGGGCATTTAATTTTTAAAGTCAACTTATTTTGATTTTTAGGTTATTTCACTCAGAGACAGTTGTCTTGTTCCTAGAAAAAGTCGGATTAGCTTATATATTCATAATTTTTTATCGTAAGTCAGGTTAAATCATTCCCTACAGTAACTTATTTTAAAAGAAAAGATGAAATAAGTTTTCTAATCAGGCGTAATGTTTACTTGAAAATTTAAAATGGTTATTTAAAAATTCTCCAAAGCTATTATCTTTTTTTGTATGATTTAAGAAAGTTCTGTAAAGCAAAATGGTTTGTAAATTTTGCATCAGAGCTTTTGTTTTAGGATACAAAGAAGTAACATCTTGAGTTGTTCTTTCAGTTTATTAGGTTTTATTGAAAATAAAAGTGGTGGAGGTTTTGTTCATAGTATGAAATTTGTACTATTAGCTCTGAAGGAATGAGTTCCTAACATGTTTTCATTTCCTATGTATTTTGGAATATAAGAGTTTGATGCAAATAACAGATCAGTGTTTATTGTATTAATTTACTTTATTTATCTATATTTCCATTCCTAAAATTAAAAAAAAGTCAAATTTAAACTCTCATTGAAACTCTGGCAATTGATATTTTTTGGGTGAAGGAGCTAACAGCACAGAATATGATTTAAATACATCATGTGACATACCAATTTATTTACAGGAATTGCATTATCGTCAATCTAAGATTTTCGACGATTTAAATTTTCTTATTTTCTACTCATTCTTCCCTTCTGAAAAATTATTCTCAAGTATTTATATAGACATATGAACTGAAAAACCATTGAAAAGAAAAGTTTTAATAAATAGAAAAAAAGTACAAAACATTACTGTTGGCCTGAGTTTGTCTGATCTACTAGGAATTGATACCTAACTTTGGAAAGATACCTAACCTTAAAAGGAATCTAAGGAATTGATACCTAACCTTAACTTTTTACTGTAGGCCTGAGTTTGAAATGAATTATGGGCTATGAGGCTTAACACTGTTGATGAGTATTCACACACAAAAATGTTTCATTCACTCAAATCATCATTAGTAGCTATAACATGAATGAATTAAGCAAAAGCACATTTTTCTAAAGAGAGATTTCTATTAATATCCCTGTAACCTTATATTGTGCTTTTGTTTTCTAAAGCTCAGTGTATAGCTGAGACTTTTTATTCATAATATCACTCGAGGAATACTTTTCTCTCATTTCATTTACTCATGCAGGGAATACTGTATAATTTCAAGATTCATAATATAGACACCGATACAGAGTCACTCAGTTTATACTATGTCAGTCTTCTGACCTATCTTTTAATTAGATTAATGCCTCTGTGGCTCTTTGCTGAGGCCTTATGCCCTGTTATGTACAATTTACCAGCAATTTTTCAACACTGATCTCAACATTTTAATTGTTTAGAAATAGTTTTCATCAAATTTTGGAAATAATCCACACTATCAAGAATTACTGACTCTAAGTAAACTGTTTACAACTCAAGCATGATACTCTTCAGTATCCACATTTTGTTTTGTTTGTTTGGTTATTTGACCTTTTAATTTTTGTTTTATTATGATTTCATTCTCTTTTGTCTTTTTTGTTTCTCATACTAACCAAGATATCTTGGGTTTATTAACATTTTTTTTCTAATTTCTCAACAACTTTTTAGGACCAAAAAAACTTTTTAGGAACCCTTCAAAGCGCTGCAAGAACTCTCTTAAAACCTGTTAAATTCAGAAAAGAGTAAAAGTTATAAGTAGCATCCCTCTGACATACCCCTACTTTTATTAGGTGAGTGTGAATGATATATTAAATTCCTGTGATGCATTTGTGTGGCTATAACTGCTGTAGTGGTGAAGGTTTGAGTAAAATGAAATTATACTTGCTTCTGCATTGTCCAGTTAGGGAATTACTGAAGCAAAAGTTTTCTTTAAATTGCATGAGCAAAAGTTTGGTTACAATCATGCATTTATATTTTTGACTAAACACTTCTTTGTATACTGAGTTCAAAAAGGATTGAAAGCTCAAATGAAGCATTTCCTAAAACACTGTCCTGGGTTGATTTCATTTAAGGTTAATGGTTCCCAAACTTTTTACATCACAAAACCACCAAAATTTCTCATCGATTCTTAATAATTCATCTGTTTTATTCCCAATATATGATTTATCGAGACAGCATATCCTCTACCTATTCATCATGACGTAGTTAACCGATGTGATCAATTTTTAAAATTTTAGTTTCATAATGTTCTAGGATTAGCTTTCTTTGGTTTAATATTACATGTACCAATAAAGGGCTATTAAACTATGTTATATATGATTACAAGTTTTTACATCTGTACTTGTTTAAGTACATTTTGTCTCTGAGCATCACAAAGCATTACATTATGAACTGAAGTAAGTAAATTTGCTAACTATCAGGATTCATAAAACTTAAGATGATAAATTTTTGTTAATTTGTAAATACAGGTTTTGAAGGTTTCATGTCAGATTTTAATATTTTTTTTTTAAAGTAATGAAATATGTATTTTTATGAATTGTTTCAAAAGTTTGAATCTTACTGTAATCCATAAAATATAGAGACCCAAATAAAAATTGCAACTCATAGTTTGGGAACCCATGCTATGTTATTGTTAGCTCTTTCTCATGCTTTAAGTACCAGTAATTTGTGTGCTAAATAGAAGTCTTCGTATATATATCTATCTTAAATTTGAGGTTTGTAGACTTTTCTTTTTTCTAACTGTAATGAAAAAATATTACTTTTATTTCTTAACCCAAGCTTTTCTACTCTAAAATCATTCTAGTCTTTTATCTCTGTATAATTTTGCTTAAAAGAAAAAAAAATGTGTGGATTAAATAACGAGATTTTGTTTATTTAAATGACTTTTATCTAAAGCATGTGGTAACTTCTATTTCTGTAGCAGTAATTTAAGAGCTACACTGCCTATTAATTACTATTATACTCCTGTTCACTGATTATCTAAAATTATATTTTTTATACCAAGTTCAGCATTAGAGAGTTCTGAATTACAAAACTGAGTTATAAAACATGGAAATTTTGCAGATGCTTTTCTCTAAGCTAACTTTACTAAAAAAAATTCTTTTAATAAAATGTTTCCTTTGTCTTCCCCTTTCATTAGTATTGATTGCCAGAATGAGTAATTTTTGAATGCATTCAAAGCATATGTTTCACTTTATTTTTCTTGTATTTATAATGCTTATTTCTCTGCATCAAAATAAATATATTTAGAATGAAAAAATATATAATTTTCTTTTTAAAATATTACCATGCATTAACTTGAATGCTACTAGTTTTTTTTGTAATTTTTTTTACAAGATTCTCCTGCAATTTTTTCCCTTTAATTTTCTCCCTATTATTAAATTTGAAAATACCTCTATGTGTAGTTTAGAGCTTTTAATTAGATTAGTTCTTTTGATTCTTTGTTTTGTAGCAGATGACAGACGGAGTTTCAGAATTAAAATTCTAGGTTAACATTACTTTTGCACTTATATCCTCCACAGAGCATTTTATTACCTACTGAACTGTTCGGAGTTGTCTATATGATGGATATATTGAATCATGACTTCAGCATTTCTCAACCTTTTGTACTAAATGAACCATATGGATAGTGCTCTTTCTTAGAAAAACCAGTGTTAATAAATTGGAAATAGGTTTAAGCTAGCAGTGTCAATTTTTTTAATAGTTTTAGCTAATTTATGAAAATATAAGAGGAATTTCAATATTTAAATGCAGATTGTACAAGCTGTCAAAAATGCCAAATAGCAGTAAATATTGCATAACTGAAATTTGAACACAACAGTATAAAATAGAACTATTGATGCAAAGAATAAACATTGAGTATTTGTGAAGATATATTTTTTTAGGTTTGTTTGTTAATTTCAGAGGCTTAAGTACTCTTTTGGATTGGTTCATATCTGTCTTAATCTAGTTTTTGTTTAGAAGTCTAGTTTTGGGGCATACATATATATATATTTTTTTTAATTTCCAATGGTGGGTACAAAAGACATCAGAGGCCAAAAGAAAGAAACAATGAACAAAGTAAAATAGGAAAAGCAGTCACAAAACGAGTCTATAGACCCATAAGGTCCCTTGCTTACCAATAGTGCTCTCACATGGTTTTTCACGAAGAGCCTGACAGCGGAATAGGTGAGACCTGTCTCTTGAAGGTCACAGAGTTTGCAGTATGGGTCATCAGTAACATGTATACCAGTGGTTCCCAATCCATAGAAGTCTGCGGACCACTAGGCCAGAAGTTGAGCCACTTGAGGGGGGTATGGGGGTATAGAATATCCCTCTGGCAAAAGGGATACAGGATTAACGTACTCACATTCTAGCATATCATATTCTAATAATAAAATAATTATGTTAAACTTTTAAGAAATTTTAATTCAACGCCTGATAGTCATCGGATATATTCGGCCTATCTAGTTCAATGAACATTGATATCAAAATCCCCATTTATTTGGCAACTGTTTTATATGTGGTGCCAGACCACTACCAAGGTTCTCGCGGACCACCGGTTGGGAACCACTGGTGTATACGGTATAAGTGCTTGGCAAGAGAGTTGTAGCCAGTAGCAAGGCAGAATTCTCCAACATTTCTCCTTCTAGGCCGGTGTCTAATGCCTGAGATTATGCTCCACCGTGACTTCTGAGAGTTCCTCTTAAAAAAATTCATGTGAAAGATTAACCCTAAAGATATCATTGATAATCAGTTTCATGTTGTGAAACTGAATTTCCCCACCTGGGGAAACCTGAAGGATCAATGCTCCTTTCTTGGCCAAAAAATCGGCTCTTTCTTTTCTGTCGATACTGTAGTGTCACCAGTATATATATTGTATGATCTGGCAGAATATAGTAGTTTATTTAGCTTTAATTTGATATTTCTATATGATCTCCATATTTGACACTACTCTGTAAGAGAGCATCACTGTGCTATCTTATACTGCAGATACAAATTGTAATATTAAACTTTATTTAGAACTAGGATATCTTTCATATGCTTTATTGCATTGTTAGCTAGACATTTTTGATGCTAATAGATTTTCAGTCTCGATATTCTTAACCTTGTGGTATTGCTTATTTCTTAATCAAGAAAAGGTTATGAATTTTAGTTTGATGGGAAAAATAATCAATTTGTTTACTGTACACACATCTGTTGGCATTTAGGAATAAACACCATGTTTAATTAGCATTTTATTTACGTGTAGTATAACCTCAGAAAGAGAGAGTAAGGATTTTACTGAACAGAAGTTCCCTATAATTAATTTCTACTGACTTCTCCATAAGGAATATCTGGAACTTTTTAATCATTTGCTTTTTGTACTTACTGCTGTACAACTGACTCTTTTATCCTGATATTTTTCTGTAGTCAAAAAGAGTTGATATACTTTTGAATAGTTCCCTTATGCATTTGATAGTGTACATTGTATTGTTATTAATCACACTTATGATACTTTCCTGTACCATTAATTGTTAAGAAATACAAGTGTTTCATTGCTATAGAAAAGAAATTTTAGTATTTAAATAATTGTCATTTAATGTCAGTTTTCTTCTCTTCAGCAGCTAATTTATTTTAAATGCATCCAAAATAAGTTTAGAATATGCAGGTATTTGCACTGTTGATAGAAGCTAAGAGTGTGTCCCATTGTGGTTGTTACTTAAATTATAGGAAGGAATTGTATTCATGCCATTTGTTCTTATTTATCTGCCATCTTTCATGTTTTCTAATTTGGAGACTCCTTTTAATTTTTGACTTTTGCCAGGTCTTTTTTTAAAATTTATTTTAATAAATTTTTTTAAAGGTTCTTAAGTTTTCTGAAATCATATAATTATTTTCGTTGTACTGTTCTTTAGCTGATAGCAAGGATACAAATTACAAAAGATTGTAATTAATTAAAAAAATATTGTGAGATTATCTGTTATTTCTGAAGTTATTAACCTTTACCTCCATTTTTGGTGGGGTGTTTACAGGTTATTGGTAATTAGAAATTGATACTATAAGAATAATCAAAATTACAGTCAGTCCTCGACTTACACGGTTAATTCATTCTAGAACATTCCACATATGTAGAAAGTATGTAAGTCGAAATTTACCAGATAATGCTTTCTGTTGTATGAACGCAAGATTTATTGGTAGTGGAGATCTTCAATCCAAGTTATCAATAATTTCTCCGTCATTTGTCTGAAAACACCTCTTTTCTTTGATATTATCATCAATTGTGTAGTGACAGATTTCTTCGTGTTGCATAGTCTGATCTTTATCTTTTATCACAATTCTAACGGTCGATTCATTTGTATCCTATATGCACTCAATGTCTACAATCTTATTACCTTTTTCACTTTGTTTAATAATTTTAACTTTAGTTTCCATAGTAATTACATGTCTCTTTTTACATTTGCTTATGGTCTGTTCCTTTTTACATTTTTCAGACATGTGTTTTATGGGATTTATGTTATAATTTGTCTCGAACTAACCTGAGTACTGTGGGCTAAACACACGATCGTTCGTTGTCAATTGACACCACTATTGGTGCCAATCACACATTCAGGGCTGCTACTCATTCATACTGGCAACATTGATGAGCTGCAAATGTGCGAAACAACTATCGTCTATGCGTTTTTTTAAAAATTGAAAATTACAACTGCATATCTATGAATCTGCGTAACTTGACTTACTGTACTACTAAAACTACCAACAATTTATACATACACTCAAAAAAACTATTTAGAAGTAGCTTTGACTAGTGGTGGTTGTTTGAGTGTTACTATGCCGAAAAAAATAGTTCTTGTGTATGTTTGAAAGAAAATTGAAGCTCTTGGGCATGTTTTTATTAGCTATCAAGAACTGATGAATATACATTTATTAGATATCGATAGCTGATAAGGGTGACTTAGTTTTATGAGGAAAGTTATGAACATATGTTTCTGGCACATTAAAATTCATGTTCACAAAGACAAAGTTTTATAACTATCGTCTTTATAAAATATACTAGAAATACTATGCTTGACTATGCTGCCTAATGCTTATGGCTCTTGGATATTTTTTCTTTTGTACAATATAGGGTGTTGTAGTTTTTTGATTAAGTCTCTTTTGTAGGTTAAGAGTTTTGTTTATATTTTTTTTTCGGGGGGGGGGGGAGTAAAGATTGTTCCCAATGGTGGGTGTAATTCATTCAATGTGGTAAAAAGAAAAATTTGCCTAAAAAAACAATCATATATATGCAAGTTCCAATTTGCTGGTGTATATATTAATATATGTTCACTTTATATTAATTCAACATGCCATCCATTTTGTAGCTGTTCAAATTTTATAGATAAGATACTGTTACAATGTACAAGTATGGGGATATAAGTGCATCAATCAATCTCTATATTTCCCTTTACATGTAAAATTAATAAGTTAATATTAATTTCAGTTATGATATGTTATAAACCTCATAATTTTCTTAGTCAGTCTATTACATGCTATACATGTCATCTATATTTTCTTTTATACAAGTGTTTTAACATGTTTCTGATTTGTAGAATGTTTCTTTAAGTAGAGTTAAGAATCATATTCATCTGATTTTTGTTAAATTCTTTTTTATTCAGTAAGTATTTGATGTATTTGTATGTAACATATGTTGCTAATATTCGTTATTGTCTTCTGTGATCCATGCATGTAGTTGTCGTCCATGTGATTTTTGTTTTGTTTGACAATTTTTCGTATAGTTTTCTGTAAGCTTGATTTTAGTTTACTTTTTTGGAGAGGCTGATAAATTATTAAAGTTATATGCTAGTTTAAAGTTCTAATCTAACTATCAGGTGTGTTTGAAAGGCCCACCAGCCTCTAATTTTAAATTTGTAATTGGAAGTAATAGTTTGCAAATGCGTAAAAATCCACAAGAGCATAAATCCATTGAGATTTCTATTGCAGAGAGAACATGTTAAACAGACATTATGCTGAATTAAACCAATTTAAAATAGTATGCCAAATTTTTAGCAATTATATTTTTGTGTTTGAAAGAAGGCATTGGCATTATCAAATGGGAAATAGTGTTAAAAATTTAAATCAACTTTTATTATGGGACTGTCCACTCTTTTCTATTAAAATTAGCCATAAATTGAGCACAAACATCTGAGCAGGAGTAAAAGTGGGTGGATTTTAAATCAAACAAACAAATATTGGAGGGTTTTTTTTTTTTAGCAAAATTTCCCACAATCTACCACAAGATTTTTATCAAAATTATAAATTTTCAAAGAGTGATAAATTAGTTTTTTTTCTTCTGGGACCTCGAAGTAGCTAGAGTTCTTTGAATACATCAAGAAATATTTCATTCTTATAGCAACAAGTAATAAAGTAATCCATTCTTCTAAGCAAACACATTTGACAATTATGTATAATCTAGCAGAGCTCTTTAGTTCCTGTCATTGTAACAACAAATAAAATTTTGTTTTTTGGTCACATCTTTTTATATAGTTTGAGGTTATAAGCTCATATCATGCTTTATTTATTTTCTTTTTTCCCCCCAAGAATTTGTTGTCCAACATTTTGATTCTATAAGAAATTTTTTAAAAAATTTAAATTATTTATGTTCTAAAACTTAAAACTTTATTTGGAGTGCTGTGCAATTAAATAACAAAATAATATAAAACTTTGAGTGATAAGTATTCTGTGACAGTGTGCTGTATTTTGAAATAGGAATAACATGCTAAGCATCTGTATTTTATACTTCGGGAGTATTCAGAACAGTATTTATAGTTTGCTTAATAAGTTGTGTAAACCATAATTTTTTTCCCACTCTGTGTTCAGAAGGTAGATTTGATAAGAATTCTAAGAACCAGTTCTTCAGATATATTTTTCTTAGGAAAACATTGTGAGGAAATTTGAGCTACCAATACTTGTTAATTATTTTTGATCTTATAAGTAGGTAGTTGAAAGACTTGTGAAACTAATGCCTTGCCTTATTTCAATACAAAAAGTTAGTTACAGTGGGTTGCTTTTTTTTTTTTCTTTTTTTCTCATGAAGTTCATTTTGCTTACCACATTGATTTTTGTGGTTGTTTTGACTTTCCAGTATCTTTCATTGTCAGTCTCTAGACTTTTTTGATTTTTGTTTAAATTTTTGAATGTTGCTGCATGGTTGTGTTATATTGCACAGATTTTCGTGGTTTTCTTTATTTTATCCATCCTGGTGTCAACATTTAGTTTATTTTGGATTTTATTTCAATTTGTTTATTTTTTAACCGGCAAAAAAAAAGCTTGGCTTATACTGTCCTGAATTAAAAAAATAAGTCTGAAGTAATTCGCGAGGCCAGTAACTTTAATCCACTTTGCTGCTGCTTTATTTTCCTTTTTAAAATGAGCCTGCACAAAGTACAAAATGCTGAACCTGTGTCTAGTTATTTTGTTTTAGATTTAGTCGTAGTGTTATTGTACATAGAATAGTTTTGATAGATTTTGGGTCTTATCAAATATTGTTATTTTCTATAATTTTGCACCGAAAGATTTTTCAGGGTGCATATTACAGCAATTTAGCTGAATAAATTTTGATTGCATTGAAGAAAAAGTTAAAATATGTGTATAACTATATGTAATGTGTACACAGTTCATGATTTAGCCTAATTCCTTAAAATTAAGAAGATTTGATACCTGTTCATGAAGTGATATTGTATCGTTCCTATAATGACTGTTTATAAAATACTCACCAAAGACCACTGTTTTAATAATGTTATTTAATGAAAGAAGTCACGTAAAAATTTCCTAGTAGCATTTATAGAAGAGTGTTTGTTATACTTGGTGCCATGAAAGAAAAATTGTGAAGGAGCTATTAAAATTATTTTTGTAAGGCAGTTGTCTGCTTTTTTAAATTAGAAATAAGCAGATTTTTGCCTTACTGTAGAAGTTTATATTTTTGTTACTCAATATTTGCTGTAAATTTTAATAAGATTTTTTAAAAACATTTTCACTACAGTCTCATGAACTTGTTGAAAAGTGAAATAAATACATGGTAGTTTGTAACTGAAGTAAAAAAAATTTTAAAAAGGATGATTGAAGCTATAGAAATTAAAATTATTTTTTAATGTTTATTATAAGCATACACTAATTATTTACTTCTGATAAATGTGTGGGAGTGGATTATATATTATATTTAATTAAGAGTACATGCACTTAATTATAAATACTCACTTTGTTGAATATTATGGAAATAGTCAAAAGTATTATTTACACACACTCTTTCTAGCTTTTGTAAAGATACACAAGTCTTGTTTTTAATGCCTTTTAGCAGTAACTAATATTTAGTAAAAATTAGTTGATTTTGAAGAATTCTTTTGATTTTATTTTGCTAAATGAAATTTAAGATTCTCGCACAATAGACACTCACTAGATATTTTATATCTAGAAAATATGGGAGGATATTTGAATGTTTTTTGTTTGACTGTACACATTTTTATTTCATAATTCGGAACTAATTATGGAATGAATTTAATTTTTAAATTGATTGAAAAATTTAAGAAGTAATAAAAAAAATTTAAACTGGGAAAAGTTCCTGTTTTACTTTATTAACATTAATAAAAAAAATTTAAGATTATTATAATGCAGCATTTTTCAAATTTTTAATGTATTAATGTGTTTTTTAAAAATTATCTGTAAATTACTTAAATTGTTATAAAACCACTGCACTAATGTTCATACTTCAAAATATTTGTTCTTTTTATATGTAGAATATTCAGTCTGAGCTTAAAAATCCAAATTTTTCTTCTTCCCTTGAAAAAAGTCACTCTGTTTAAGCTCACACAAAATAGCTACTCTGTGCTTTTATAGAAGCATGCAATCTTTCTTTACTTTTTGCTACAATTATTTATCATATCCGTAACACACCTGTAGTTGGAGTTCAGAACTTCAAACTAAGAGCCATGCACATTTATTAAATCCTTTAAACATGTTGGGTTTTTAGTTTCTATGTGTATATTTTCTCTGTGTCATGGAAATAGTTTCACTTAAAAAAATTTTTTTGTGGTTTTTGTATTGCATGTGTCTTTTCTTTAACTCTCAATGCTGCTTTGATGTCCTGCCAGTTTTTGTGCTTTTTCTTACCAAACTTTTATTTCATTTCCCTGTTTATCTCTGAACTGTATTATTTTATCCCTTTTAACATCTTCTGTTTATGGTCTTTTATATTATTTTATATGCCTGCCATAATAATTTATAGTTTTTCTTTTTGTTTTAGCTTTATTTTTTTAAATTTTTTACAAAGTTTAGTTTTTTGGGTATCAGGAATTGAATGATCAATTTATTTAGTTTTAGAAACCACTGAAAACTTACGTATTAGCTGATGACTAATGCTATTCCCCTAAAAGTTAGGGAGTTTGCCAGTTTGAAGTGCATATATTTATAAATATTACTTTTTTCTATCATCCTATTTGATGCACAACATTGATAAATTTGAGGTGTTTTTACATTCTTTCATTTTCTGGTATGCTGGCCATATTATATTAGCTCTATGCTGATCATATTCTTCTAGCTCTAAGCATATTGGTTTTGCTGGTAATCAATTTTTGAGTTCACAAACAGTTAATTTTGCAATTCTCAAATGGTTGTTTTAAAATTGTTCATCTGATAAGAAGAAATTTTAGATTGTCATTACTGAGAACCCTCCCTGATCTGATCTCTTAGGAAGTAGTTATATTGATGTTCAGTTCTCATTTTATTTATACTTGATTGAAACAAGCTAATTTTCAATGCATTAAGCAATTAAGCTAATTGTTTGGATTCCTTTGCTAATTCTCTTGAAACAGTAGTCTGCTGTAGTCTTACCAATAGAATTAATAAACTTTGTTGTCATTGAATTTTACTTGAATTACACAAACTCATTCCATTTTTTTTTTCTAAGTAGTGTGTTGCTTGTCTGTGTGAATTTTTCCACAGCCTCTTGAGAAACTCCTACTGCAATGGGTCTATTAAGATATTCCTACAGACTATTAACCCTTCAGCGGGTGCACCCGTGTAAAGAGTGCAACATTTTCGTAATTGTTAATGGTTTGTTTTTACATGTAAGGTTTGAATATTCTAAGCAGTTTCTATTTATAGCTACACCCTCCCTAATGCAGTTCTGATTTTCTGACCATTGTATTCCTTTCCATTCACTGTTAGTCGTGATTTAACTGTGGTAAACCAGCGATTATACTGGTTTACAATACAACAAAATCAGGAGTTGATGTAGTCGATCCAATGTGCAGCTATTACACGGTATCCCGCATATCACAAAGATGGACAATCTCATTGTTTTTTAGGTTTGGGGACATAATAGGAATCCATTTGCGAGTTGTCTTTAAATCCAATAAACTGGACAGTTTTGAAATAAGGCAATTGTAACTGTATTCTTTGACCTTTTAATTATAAATATATCTCAATATTATCAACATTTTATATCTTGTCATAAAATGCAGAATTATTATTTTCAGTTTGAAAAAATAAAGTTTATTACAAAAGGAATAATCAAGGTTGAAAGAGACGTTGCACTTTGTGCCACAAGTGCCTGCTGGTGTTCCAAAAAATGTCGTGCCCGCTGAAGGGTTAAACTTTACCTTATTGGTAAATTGACATAATGGCTGTAGAACCATTTCTTGGTGGAATTTTAACACTCTGAATTATAAGTTTGTAATGGTTAGTTCACTTCCTGCTCATAATTTCTTGCTAATAGCGGATAATGGCTATTTTGAGATTTTGTGATTGACTGCAATACATGTTATAGGAAGTCTCATTGATAATTCTTTGTAAGACATGTCTAGCCATTTTTAGATTTGCGTGTAACATTGCCATATATGAAGTTGATCTTTTGGCTAGTTGAAATGCTATTCATCAACATTGAAAGATTCTGTTGCAGTCTAATTCATCATTTAGTTTGCTTTTCTTTCATTAGTTTCTTAATTTTTAATTTTTTTAAAGAATATACTTAACTTATTTTGGATTGTATACCATAAAAGGCAAACTTACCTCAAGGATGATCATTCATATGATCTTCTGCTGTCACAAATAGAACATTATATAGCTTTAAAAACTTTAATTCCTGTTTGAAGGTATTTCGTTTTTTTTTTTCTCTTGTATACAGTGCTGCTTGAAAGTGTTTGAAAGAAGGTAACTTGCCTCTAGTTCTTTTAGTAACATACTTATTTCTTTAACATTGTCTTGGAGAGAGGTTATGGTCTTTTAATTGCATGATATGCCTGTTAAAATGTTTCAGAAAACTAACCATTTAAAGCATCTGTAAATACGTACATTCATGTTACTCTCTGACTTTAAAAAGTAAAATCACATATTTTTTATAAATATATGTCTGGTCATGGTTATTAGAGTATGTACCTTCATTAAACATTTTCTATTGTGCACAGGATCAAATCATAAAACTGTGACAATCTCTCCAACATGAAAGTTAAATACTTCATTATATTCTCTTTAACGCCACATTAAAATAGATTTGGAAAATTTTAGAGGGAGTGTTATTCACGAATTAGTATAAATTCTATATTATCAAATAATTTTTTATATGAGACCAACATATGCATGTTTTAATTATTTGCCTTTTTATTTTACTTCTTTCCTTTATTTATTTTCCTTTGAAGATAGAACGTTATTCTTAAGAGTATTGCCTTTATGATGATGATTTTGGCTGAGAAGTAATTGCTAATTGCTTATGCTGCTGTATGTTAATATTTTTGTGAGCAGTCATTTTTTGACTAAAATTTAGGAATTAAATATTTAATACAAGATAAATTGCATACAAAAGTTGTTTTACTTCATAGCTGCCAGCTTTCAAGATATTGCAGTCTCTTTGTTGTTTAATGAGATATGATTTCAATTTTTGCTTCGTTAGAAGGTTCTAATAGCACTAATTATCCTCAAATCTTCACACTAGTCTTAAGATTGTGGCATAATATTCTTTGTGATCTTGCGAATAGTTTAATTTTTTCTTCTTAAAATGTCTGTACTAGTCCTGATTATAACAATGGTCAGGTATTTGATTTTTTTTTCAATTCAATCCATGTCTTAGAATTTCCAATAAAAAGTGACCGTTTCTTCTTCACAGAAAGCCATTCATCAACAATTTGTACCCCCCCCCCCCCCCCCTGCTCCAGTCAGAAGTTTGCTGGGCTGCATATTCATTTTAAAAATCTAAATACAGTTTATATATACAATACTAAGCATTAATGATATGAACCTTTTACATTTATCTATTGAAAACTTAGAATAACTTCATATAAGTGCACTGTGTTACAAGAATTCTTTTTCTTTGATTTTTATCAATCGAGGATGCAATTTTAACCATTTTGCTTCTAGGAAGATATATATATATATATATATATATATATATATATATATATATATATATATATATATATATATATATATATATATATATATATATATATATCTAATGTGGCAGGTACTTTGTCCTGAGAATATTGGCCCTTCCATACCACAAATCTGTTGGCTACTTTATTATGGTTGAGCTATAGGTGAGCTGAGGGAACATCATGGGAATATCCATGCCTTATCCGGGATTTTAACTCAAACCCATGCTGTAGAAGCTTGAGATGTTAACCACTATATGGTATTGGCATTTGCGGAAGAAATATTGAAAACTTATCTTCTATCTGGTATCTTCTGGATGTTGGCAGCTATGTTAAAAATAAATCGAAAATTGATGCTTTAATAGTTATTAATTGGAACATTTATAAAATTATTCATAGACTATATACATTAGTATTTGTGATTCCTTTAAGTCTTCACCATTTATCAAAGAAAATGTTTTAGGATTTTTAAATTTCAACTGAATATTCATAAAGAGTGAGTTTAAAATAAATCTGAGTTATAGATGTAACCATAAAAAAACAAAAGTTTAAATAGGTTTTGGAATTTATCGACTTTGAATCATGTTTACATTTAATTTATTATTCACAAATGACCATGTTTGTGTTACGACTTCAAGTTAAATAATTCCAAACACATGCAGAATGTTTTGAGAAACTGCCATCAGAAATATTATCTCTTTTCCACCAATGTTGAAAATATAGCCAAGGAATTTTGCTGCGTGTTTCTGTAGAGGGTACTGTCATACTTTAAGAGGGGTGGGGTAGAGAACAGTCTAGAAATCTTGGATAAGATGTTACTTCTTACTGTAGAGTTGTCAAAGATATTCTTGAATTGACATTAGTTATCTTTGAGAAAATCATATTTTATCAAGCAACTTTCGTGTATGGAGCATTTTTGCCAAGATAATCAGTCCTCAGTATGACAGTTAAACATTTAGAAAGTCCATAAAAGTAGTGTGTTTCCTCTGCATTATATGGAAATCTTTAAAGGTGTAACATTTGTAATGGATTTCATATTCAACATGTTTTATAGAATGTAAAGGAGTATGTTAATCTAATTAGGTATGTAATGAAAAATTCATTTATAATTTAGACTAGTATCCTGCTTTCTTCTGGTAATTTATGGTTTTGAAAATGTCTGCCATTCTTAAGATATTTAGTCGATATTAAAAATATGCTATTGTAGCCTTTTATAAGCTAAATGATTTGAACTTTATATATTTTATATAACTATTTAATTTTATAATTATTAAAATGTTTTGAGTAAGTGAACCTGTCAATAGCTCTCTACTTTTCTCTTATAGACTGCTGGGAATGCATTCCTTATCCTTTTAGATCAGTTGTGGGCAGAAATTCTTTGCTACTGTGCCCTTTATGCCTTATCTAGAATTAATTTTTCAAGGGTCTTCAGCATGTTCTCTAAACCTGTTAGACACATTGATACATATCATATATATTTTATGTAATTAATTTTCTCAGTGGGTATATAAGCCACTGTTATTACTTGAAAACTATATAACTTACTGTGACAATCTAATATATTATTGTTTATTCATTGACTGTTTATGTAAGCTATTTGCTTAAATAAGAGGGGCAAAACATCTTTGCTGAGAAACAAAGAAGTTTTAAAATTTAAGTTGAGAATACATTCTGTATCTATGAGGGTATAGAGGCATAAAATTCATAGAAACCCACTCTCCACATAGATCTTTTTGAATATAGAGTTTTTGTTTTAGAAGTTAGTTCCCCATAGAACATATCTTAGTCATCTTAGTGGTGGTGTAGAATCTCTGAAATTCTTGAAGAAAATTCAGTGGATACAATTAGTTCCTCTGCTTTCCTCTAAGTACAGATTTTTCCTGTTATTGAGAAAAAGTTGCTGTTAAGAATGTACTGGTATTTTCAACATAATTGAGGTCCTCTTAGGCACATTTTTGCTGTAATAGAGAGGATCATGTTGTTATGACTTAGCATTCCTCTTTAATTGAAGTATAAAGCAGTCGCTGCCATTCTGGAATATTTTACCTGAAAATCCACTGGTATTTTACCCATTGCTATTTAAATCCAGTGGGATTTGTTTTACCACATTTGGAAGGGAATGTTGGCTACTGCATGTAGAATGGAAATGTATGTGTATTTATGTATAGGTATATACCAGAGGTGGGGAACCTTTTTACCATTAGAGGCCACATGTAAATTAGGTAGAAATAAAGGAGGCCGCATAAGTTGATGTACCTGTAAATGCGACTTTTATGAAATTATTATAGTTAGGTATAGTTTTAACAATTTGGTGCACTATATAGAAAAATAGCAACAAAAAATTAAGTCCTTATTTATTTACTATTTGACTTAAAAAGTTACAATATAAAATATTTTTGTATTCACATAAGGGTAAAAACTTGTTATAACATTAATCATTAATTTTTTTTATAAAATTATAAGATTCATAGATACCACTGTAATTTTTTATATTTCACTGTTGGTATTTTTATTTATATAAGCACATATATATATCCAGATTTTTAAATTTTAATAAACAACTACATAAACCACTTCAAATAAAAATAATAAAGTAGAAGTATTTTTAAATAATTTTAACATTATAAAGAAATACAATAGAAAAATAATAGTGTTAAATTATAAATAACTGACATAGCAACAATTCCTAAAATAATTTGAAGGCCGCACAAGAAGATCATGGAGGCAGCATGCAGCCTTAAGGCCATACGTTCCCCACCTCTGGTATATACAGTGCTCTTTTTTTTTTTTCTAAAAAAAATAGGTGGGTATTCTATATTTTCTCAAATAAAGATGTGTATTTTTAGTACCGTGTTTGCAACTTCAAAAGAAATTTATGGTTTAGGAAGATGTTAAAGGTTCTTTTTTTAAATTTTGGAACTTATGGGAGAAATTTGATAAAATAATAAATCTGTTAATTCTAATTCTATTGATTGATTTTGAAAACTAAACAAAATTTTAAAATAATTGTGACTATTAAAAAAATGTAATTTTTTTTATAATAAACTGCAAATCTTACACATGCCTACAATGGAGGTTCAATGTCTCGATTTCTTTCTTTGCTATTTGCATCTATTGCTGAATGATGATCAAAAAGCAACCAAGATTCTACACATTTTGTTGGATTGAACAGACCTAGAGGAGGCCCAACAATTATGATGATCATTACTTCTGTTTTAGTCAACAATGAAGTTCATAAAGGGGTTACAATAAGATTCATCTGTGGAAAAAGCAATTTCATATTCATCTGTGGAAAAAGCAATTTCATATTCACTTGAAGATATCAGAATCATATCAAGATGGTGTATGAATTGAAATAATCCTTCTAAAATTATTTTTTCCTCCATGTATTCTTGGAAACTCTGTATCGCCTCTCTTTCATTCAAATGAAGTCTTGATAAATTATTTCTGCCTCCCCAAATGTCAAATGATTTTGAACTTCTGGCCACTGTTTTGGATCTAGCACTCTGGCCCATTTAGGTAAATCAGCTTCCTCATCATCTAGTAGTCACTTTTCTATAAATATTTTCAGATATTCATAAAATGAAATAGGACATATTGGTGGGTCCTCCTTTCTATCTTTCTTATATATGGGAACCTCCTGGAAGATAAGATACTCCCTGCTCACTGTATTCTACTGACTTTCCCCGTTATCCTGCACGTCCCTTTGCAAGGATTCCTAAGGGTCAGTGCCCTTTCAACCATTCTGCCATCTAGGAAAGCACAATAACATCTATGCCTATTCATGTCATACGCCGTTGCACTGTTGCCTTTCGTTTCATGGGAATTTGTTATCTGTCCATGAAACAGACATTGAAACTCAAAAAAAATATTGATTTATGAGACTATGTCACAGGGGAACTAAAAACTCGCAATTAATAACAAAATGTATAACAAAATACTTTTTGTTATACATTAACAATTGTTTCTTAAGTTTCTTAAAATTTCGGTTAAGTTAAGCCAAAGTAATACTTAAAAAAAGGTGGGGATATGCTGTATCCCTGCTTAACCCTAGAAAAAAGCACTGAGTGTGTGTGTGTATGTGTATATATATATATATATATATATTATTATATATATGTTTGTGTGTATTTATGTATATATATATATATATATATATATATATATATATATATATATATTAATATTATATATATGTTTGTGTGTATTTATGTGTATATATATATATATATATATATATATATATATATATATATATATATATATATATATATATGTATGTATATATATGTTTAGTTATATATGTATGCATATATGTTTATATATGTATATATACTCTTTTGTGAGACATTATTGCATCACAAATGGAAAGCTTTCTCCTTTGCTACATTAGTAGTCCATTTTCATCATATTCTATGGTATTTAAATTTCTTGTGGTTGAAAATGCCTTTACATTCTCAATGGCAATTTTTGAGCGGAGAATGTCTCTTGAAATAAGGTTGATATTGCATATGTGTTTAAACCCTAGACAGCTTTTCTGAAATGAGAGTTGGCATAGATTATCCCAGCAATTTACATTTTTATACTTGTAGAAATGTGGGTCCTTATTTTTTTAATAGTAAGTAGAAAATTAGTTTGAAAAAAGTGGGCTTTTGGTACAACTGAAAATACTTTGAAGGTTGGTTTTGACTATAAAATTGGTTGTTACATTAAGTTTGATAAATAGTCAGGAAAGTATAAAGTTTGTAACTAGGTCCTTGTTGTCAGTATTATGTTTTAGATAGTGTGTACAAAATGAATTTCAACATATTGGTCTTTACAGTGAAAAGCATGAAATATCTTGAACTGTGAATTAAATTTAAAGGATTTGTCTACTTGTACATATAATAAATTCATAAAATCATAAAGTAGGGAATCCACACCTGAAAAAGCTGATTTAATATTTAGGTGTCAAGCATCTGCTCCTAAAAATCAGTTATTAACTAATAAATACTTTTAAGGAATATGCATTTATTTCAGGTGAAAATATATTCCTTACTCTGTATATTTAAAAACAATTGTAGTTCTCTTACAATTTTGCAAATTGATAGGATTTAATGTACTAAAATTCATTTCATTACGTAACTCTGGAATTAAAGTTCCTAAAATAATCTAACCTTTGAACTCCATCTCATCTCCCTTGAATGCTGAGTGTTTGTAATTAGAATATGGAACTATTGAGAAGAAAATGAAGTGCTTTTTGTAATTAACAATTTTTTACTAGGATTTGTAATTTTTTGTCATTTATTGCTTTTTGTAGCTTTAAGATAAAGTCAGATTTTATACTACTGACAATTTTGTACTTTTAGTATTGCTTATAAATATAAATATGGTTTTTGTGTTGTCAGGTATTTACAATTTCATTCTAAATGTTTCTCATTCATTGATAACTTTGTTCTTTATTTAGTCTTGTAAAATTTGGAAACTATTGTTTATATATTTCATACATACTTTTACAAATATTTTATGGCAGATATTGTAGGTGACAAACTAAGTAATGTCTCTATTTCTATGTGGAAATATCCTTTCTCTCTAAATTAAATAAATAAATATATATATTTATCTTATTTTCTGTATGTATAGTTTAAAACATTACTATTTGTTGCTCGTTGTAAAAAAAAAAAAAAAAAAAAAAAAAATCTTCCTAAATAAAATTTTTTTTTTCAAAATATGTGGTTTACTGGTTGTACTGTGTGCATGGCTCTAAATCGAGATTAATAGCTAGTAAATGGTTAGCCTCTCCTCACAATAACCAAAAAATGAATACTGGTACCCTTATGTGTCCCATCCGCTTGACCCCCTTAGACCAATGGAAAACTCAAACGCAGCAGCAGCTTCAGCAAATTGAGGGCTTCAATCCGCCACAGTAGTGCCAAGCTTCTACATAAGCTGAAAGGAGAATATAACAACGTGGACAGTTTTGCTTCAAGGTAGGCTTTTGGAGTTTTACTTCACAGAAAAGGATGTGTTGTTGTGCTTTTGCATGCCTCATTTTTGCTTTGCTTTTTTAAACATTATTTTAAAAATTATTTTAGTGTGTTTATAACATGTTGATTAAAACTTTCAAACAGTTAACTTGATGGGTGTATTTTAAATATATATATGTTTAAATAGGTCAGGATTTGTAAATGTCTCCATTAAAGGAAATTTGTAAGTGTTGTGAAATATAAATGTCTTTAAAATTAAAATAAAAAATTCCATCCCCTCCAAACACACACATACATTTATACATGTGTGTGTATATATATATATATATATATATATATATATATATATATATATATATATATATATATATATGTATATATATATATATATATATATATATATATATGTATATATATATATATATGTATATATATATATATATATGTATATATATATATGTATGTATGTATATATATATATATATATATGTATATATATATATATATATATATGTATAATATATATATATATATATATGTATATATATATATATATATATACACACACACACACAGTCTTAAATGCCCCAAAAATTTAATTTTCTCTTCCTTTGTGAATTTTTTTAGCAATTATGTATGTAATGCACTTGTATATTTAACATATACATAATTGAACTTTTCTTTTTTTTAAAATATGTTGTGGTGTAGTTCTCGATGTATTGAAAAAAAATTATACCATACCATAGTATAGTTCTTTAAGGCAGTAGAACTCTATTAACAGACTGCTGCTTTTTCTCTGTGGATTATTTTCAGATTGAAACGTGTATAATTTTCTCTGAACTGAAAAATACATTGCACATTATTCATAATGCATCATTCATGTAACCTGCATTTGTCAGAAGGAAGAACCTAGAGATCCCCCCTAAAAGTTTATAATAAGATTTAATGTGATAGTAAAAGTGTTAACGTTTATTATATTTTAAATTATGCATGATTAAAGTTACTATTTTGAATGCCTCCTCAAGTTATGAGAGATTTTCTAAGTATAAGGAATGGTATTAATAAGTTCTTGAGCTTGCTTTCCTTCTGCAAGAACCAGATGCTTGTAAGTTATAGTGTTTAGTTTACACCATGCATAAAAGCAGCATCGATATAGTGTTAAGGACTGACTGGTCAAAATTGTGAAGAGGCTGGGCTTTTCTTTGTTGCTTTGCTGAGATCCATTAATAATAATTGAGTTATACTTTCTGTTCAGCCTGAATTAAAATTCTTACCTGCATGAAAAGAAAATATGAAACTCAACAAATATGTTTGGTGAAAATTGCTCATTCCTGTTAAGTGATGAGGTGGGATGCAAAAGTTTATAGTGTTTGTTGAATATAATTAATATAAATTAAATTTACACCTTTCATCTCAAAATTTTATTGAGCCATGATTATTAATTATTGAACTTTGAGCAAATTCTGTTCATGTGTATATTTTCTAACATTTTAGGTAAATCGGTTTCGTGAGTAATGTAGGTGTATATTATTTGTATCAAAAGTGCCTATAGAGATCAGTTTTGATAATATCTTTATTATCCAGTAAAATATCAAGGCAAAAGTTTATTGGACAAAATATCATTTCAGGGCAAGAAATGAATTCTTAAACAGGCTTTTACTTGCATGGCTTTATTTTTGCGTGCATGAACCTAACACTTTTTACGTCAACATAGGAAATTATTTAAAATAGGAGTCTCATAACTTTTATTTTATCACTTTCATATTTTTATTTATTGTAAAACTTTTATTTTATACATTCATTTAAAAGCTGCATGTAAATTTTTAATGATATATATTGTGTGTAAAGATCTTAGGAGTTTTTTTTATAGCGAAAAATGTGTCAGATGTAAAAAAATATATATTATTGTATTATATTAATAGACATCTTTATTAAAGATTTTATACTAGTTCTTAATTTCTTATTTTATATCTATGCATAAGTATACAAGCATTATAAATACATTCTTAAATTATTAACTGATGATAAAATATGAAGTCAGCACTGTGTTAGTCTATCCTATGTTAATACATATTTTCATATCCACAAGGATTGAAAATTTTGCTTTTAATGATCATTTTAATTTTCTGTACAAGAAATACATTATACAGATATTCCTCAACTTACAACCGAGATAGGGACCAAGACATTGGTCGTAAGTCGAGTTTAAAAAAAATAAAGAAAGAAATATGTACATATATTTCTTACTTTCACACATACATACGTAATTTAAAATACACTGTACTTTATTTAGAAGGCATAAATTATTCTTTGCCATCATTACTTAATATGTTAGTATAATCCAATGGTTCAGAATTTGCGACAGAAGATGCATTGCAAGTTTTTTAACAAAATTATCCAAGGTAGTTTTTAATAGTCATGTAATACATATAGGTATGTACTGTGTATTCAATATTTTTGAGAAAAAGATAAAAGTAAGTAAAAAATAAAAAATAAAAATTCGATTGTAAGTGCGAGCGGTTATAAGTTGATGAATACCTGTATAGTATTATTTTAATTTCATATGAATGCAGAATTATATATTCTTGCATACTCTACTGGAGTTGTACTACATTAAGAAAACCCTAAGTATATATGTAGGAACTATAAGTAGGATAGTTGTCTCGAATAAATTAGAGCCCAAAATTGCATACAAATTTGGAAAATCCAAGCTATTTTTATTACATCAATCTAAATATTTATTAGAATATATAGAAAAATGTGATAAAGTTTAAGAAAATTAGAATTATATATTGAAAATTGAAATTTATATTTTAGTTATTGTGATATAAAAACTTAGTTTGTTTCTTAGAGTAATGTAAATTTTTCTTATTAGTAGTTTGTTATGTAGCATAATATGAGTTTTTCTGCCACTGTTCTGAGTTAATTTCTCATACTTAACCCTTTCGTGACGGGGTGCCTCTGCCAAAGACGCTCGCTGGGGATGGAGCAGAGGCAAAAGGAATCGTCCCACAGGACAGGGGTTTTGCGTCTTTAAGCCTAACTTTAAGAAAAAAATCACAAAAAAAGTTAAAAGTCCTAACGTCGTAATTTGTGGTAACCTTTTAGATTATTAGTTAAGCTGTCATATACGTTAAAATTAGCCTTTAATAATCTTTTTTCTTTAATTCACACTAAAAAATATAAAAAAAATTTGCTTACCTTAAGAAATAATTTTAGAAAGCACTATTCAAGTTATTCCAAAATTTTAATTGACAAAATACATTAATAAAGTTTAAAATTAATTTTAAAAAAAACAGACTATTTACAACAAGAAGTAACAATATTTAAAAGGAAGCCTGAGTGTGGTAAATCTCGAAGCACGGAGAAATGCAGTCCTACATTGCATCATCTACTAACATAAAATGTTTGTTGCTTTGTTTTAGCACGGTTTGTGAACAAACTATGCACGCTCAATGTTCTCATTGCAATAAAACACTTTTATACCCGCAATACTTAAATTTGAATATTTGGCTGATTTAGAAGTTGATGGAGCACTGCTTTAAGCGTTTTGAGCAAAACTATTTGTTTCTTCAACCATCAAATTTAGTAGATCATTATCAAAGAAAATAGTAAAGAAATCAATTTCTTTTTCAGCAGTTAGTAAAGAATTTGTCCCGGTGTTCCAATAAATGTATGGGGATGGAATTCCTCCAGTGCTCGAGTCCAAGATAAAGTATCTTGAGTCGAACTTCTGTTGGAAGTGGAAGGCAGGCACTCAGTGAGCTCAGTCTCTAACAAAATGTCTCTATCAGAATCACTATAAATATCATCATTTTCAAACTCTTTAGACAATGAATCATCACTCTCATCTATGTCACTAATTGGCTCATTTATCAAGCAAGTATATTCTTCCTTTGATAAATAACGTTTTTTCGCCATAACTAGAGTCGAGGCTTTCCGAAATAAGAAGGGAAGTATGCAAAATATAACCGAAAGCAACACAAAGTGTAACAGAACTGATGATAACAACCTAAAAGACCCCATATAGGAGCGAAAAAAAAAGTATTCAGAGAGACAGCAGAAGCACGAATGTTTATATCACGTGGAAAGTTAAAGAGCCGAGCTCTGTTTGTTTACATTATGCTTTCCCCCCTCCCCCACAACAGCTGATGCGCAAAATACCAAATTCAGGCAGAATGTGAACAAACTGAAGGTCAGAATTCTAAAACTATGTTCAGTTCAAAAGTAATAGACACCGGGCACCATCTAGGGGTCTTTAAAAATTGTTCCAGCTTAAAATGCACATATGCTTCACCCGTCCGCCAAGTTATTCTTCAGCGATGCATGGGTGGGACGCCTGGCTGTGAGCAACATTTGTAGGGAATGCATATATGAGACGCCCGTCCTGAAAGGGTTTAAATATCACCATAATTGTACATTGTATAAAATATAAGAAATGTAAGGTCTAATTGTTTATCTTTCCCTCTTCTATTACTTTTTTTCTCTCTAGAATAATATTTTGGTTAAGATTTGTATCAGTGAAGGGGCCAGTATAGCCTGTAAATCTTTTGAAAATAGTCTACTAAAGCAATATAAATATTTATGTGCATACATATATACATGTGTATGTACAATGTTTTATATATATATATATATATTTTCTAGAAATATTTTATTTATTTTTATGTTGGTGGAATATGCACTATCACAACCAAACACGTGTTAAATAATTTGCTAAAGTAGCAGTGTCTGTATATATTTACATCCTGTTTCTCATAATTATTCAGTGTTTTTATTTTTACATGCATATTAGTACTTTAGTTAAACATGAACTAAATAACTTAGTTTTAAAACTGTCAACCTGAATTTTATGTACTGCATGATTGAATTTTGCTTTATTTTATTTTTGCTATTCATTCAAGCATATTATTAGCTATGAAATTGCTTAATTTTGTAACGCACACAACACATGCTTTTCTGTTTTCTACAAGGTTCTAAATCTCATTTCGCACTATAAATCTGCTGAATAGTAACACTTGCTTTTTTGGTTTTTAAAATGGACCAGGTTTTGATAAACCATTAGTAACCATCCTTATCTTATTTTGGATTCTTTTTAAATTAATTTAATCCATATGGGTTTTTGATTTCCTTCATCTGATTTTAAACTGAAGGTTGTGTAACATTCTTCATTGAATTTCTGGTGATTTGATAATAATGGTGCTGTATTTTTTTTTCTCTATTCTACTAGAATGAAACGAGCCAGCTCAATGTCAATGCTTAATTCAGATGAACAGGTATTGTTTCTGCTATTTTCTCCCATGTGCATGCATGTTATAGGAAAATTGCTATGCACTTAGTAGAATATTTTTATTAATTTTTTTCCTTAAGGATTAATGCTCTTGTGTATAATTTTTTTAAAAATTTATTATTTTGTCTTTGTGGTAAGTATTGTATGTATAGTATAAGATTATGGAATGTATTTAAATTTACTTTGAAATATATGATAATTTTTGTTTCTCTTCCCTTAAATTTGATAATGTTTAATTTTATAATTTATTATATGTGTGTGCATGTTTATGTATGGTTTTAAAATACATAGTATAAGGGTATGTATTTCATTTATGTGAAAGATGTCGTATACTCTCATTTTTAAGAATATTATTTTGGGTGGTCTGGTTAGTCTACAATAAATGTTTCCTAGACTGGGTACTCTTTAAATTTATTTATATATTGAACCTAAATTTTATGCAACCGTAACTTTTTAGGGAAATAAAAGTTACCTGCTCATACTGGAAGTTCATTTGCATATTACCCAGTATTTATAGAGAAATTTCAACATTTAATTTTTTTTAATTATTAATGGTAGGAATATGCATCATCTCCCAACCAGTCCTTTTAGAGGCAAAATTTTTTTTTAAAAACTTATTTTTATTTTTTTAAATAAACTATTTGTGATAAACAACTTATATAAAGTTACAAATAAACTTAATAGCAGATATGAAAACTTTTAAATGATTAACATTTTTCAGCTTGCATACTAGCTGTAAAATTGCTGTATTGATATCACAGAAAATATATCAAATTTTTAAGTTGGACAAGGATTTTTTTTCTACTCAAAACTTCATAAAGTGGAAGAAAAGTTTAGGAATTTTTAGAATTTGAACAAAAAGTTTTTTTGCTGCCTGTTTTAAAAAATTGTTTAAATTTGTGGTGATTTTGAAATGATAAAACTTTTTGTAAAATTTTATTTATATATTTATTTTATTATCACTCTTGACCTTGAAGACCACTTCATGGGTTCTCTTGGAGCACTGGTTAGGAACTACTGATCTAAAGTATTTCTCCCCAAATTCCATGGCCTGGGAAGTCTTATCCTTTCTTCCCCACCTCACTAGGCCTGTATGTAATGAGAGTATAGTGTATGTGCATTTAGGCATACTCTATCAAGAGTCAGCATAAATGCTACCTTGATACTTTTGATATAATTACTATTATCATCACAGAACTGCTAAACTAAAGTTGATTGCTTAAAAACACAATAATATTAAGCAATAATGGTAGGAAAGCTTTTAAGCTAATTTAGACCATGTTTACTGTGTCTATAAACATGTATTACATTTAATAGTATAGTGATATTAAGGGAGTTAAAACAAGTGGCACCTGAGCGTTTTTAGAATCACTGAATTTCGTTCAACTCGATTTACATCTCATTGGTAGCTGCAGATAATAGAACAAGATAGTGAAATTACATTAAATTTTCCCTAAAAAGAGTAGATTAAGATTTTTGAATAAGTCAAAAGCTAATTTAAAGATCCTATTGATTATAAATTTGTTGAAATTACTCAAACAGGTATTTTAAAATTTTTATACTTGATAGTAGATTTAGAGAGAACTTTGAAGGATTTTGGACTTCCTTCCCAACTTGTGCTTGGATCAATATAATTGGTGTATGGCTTTTCAGGGGGAAAAACCTTTGTGTGTTTATGTACACCAGCTTGTTAATTTTTATATAAAATGAAAAGTAAAACAATGTATTTAAATTTATTTATTTTTAAAATTTTGTTTAATGTGCTCTGCTTTCAGTGCATATTAAAAATGTTCAAGTAATCTGGCCATCTTCAATGTGTGATTATTCTGAAATGTAGTTATATCTGATGTATCTTTTTCAATTTCAGGTCAAAAGTAATTTGATGAGCATGCGATCGAAAACAGCTAGCACAGATCAACTTCGAAGTCGAGATACACATTAATCCTCCTCCCCTGCATAGTTGTTATTTTTTAGAAGTTAGACTTTCTTTGATCTCTGCACTCTAGAGTATCGCTAGCAATGTTTAATTACAGTTATCAAAATTAAGTTAATAGAACTGTAAATATTGAAAAACACATTAGTTCAAAAGTTATCGGGGATCTTGAATGTTGGAGTCAGTACTGTAAATAGAAAAAAAGCTTTTCTGTTTTAACATTTGACAGGAAAAAAAAAAAAAAAAAGGTTGCTTTAGATACTATGGCTTCCTTTTAAGTGGAATAGTGTCTAATTTTGCTGTTTATGGAATTGTGATATTATTTTATATTATAATACTTTTTATGCATTTGGTGACGAACTAAAATGATTTTCTTTGCATGAGTACTAAACATAATGTACATTGTTATGACCTTTATGTGTGTTTTGTTATTGCCATCGTGATTTTTTTAGGAGGTTTGGGCAATATTGTCTTATTTTTCTTCATAATGTACAGACAAGGCTAAACTTATTTAATATGTAAAAGTTTAATTAGAGCTCACAGCGTTTTTATGTTGTATGATACTTTGTGTTGTTGGTTAATTTTTTTTCTATAATTGGAAGATCATACCAAATTTTCACTTATTTCCCCCTTTGTCATTTGAGATTGAGGAAATGCTGCAATTTTTTTTTTTTTTTTTTTTAATTTTTTTTTTTTAAATCCTCGCTAATTGTTAATTTGAATTTTGTATGAGTGGGTTATTTTACCAGTTGGAAATCCTTTTGTGTTATAATTTTTTATAATACCTGGTCTTCAACATGTGCTGTGTAATCTAGTTAATATTTGCTCCTCTCTTAATATCTAAATTCATACTAGCATCCAAAAGCTGTACTATAATCTGGTATAAACTTCTATTTTGATATTCAGGGGAAAGTAAATAAAAATTACAACAGACCAGTCAGTGGTTAGAACATTCCTCTATATGTATAATAATTTAACGTCATGCATCTTTATTTAATTTATACTAATTTAAATATTTTGTGTATTTATTTTCAACAATCATTTTGCATACGAGACACTTAAGAAATACTTGACAAAGCTATTTTTTAAGAACCTGATTTTGTATTGTTTGAATCTTTTCTAACTTTTCTACATGCAGTGTTAAATTTTCTCTCGTGGATAATTTTTGTTAGTATTGTTTGAGACTGAAGCCTACCTTAATACTTTGTATGCCATCAGAATTCTAAATTTCCCCATTTTACACAATTCATTTATATTTGTAACTGTAACTGCGGCTCAGTTACTGAATATATTATAATTAGTTATGGGAAGATGTTTCTCAAAGCATCCCTAATACTGCTTGTATTAGGCGACTCCCAGATTGACCAGTTTCATTTTTAAAATTAAGTTTCAAGCATTTTTGGAATTACAAAATACTCTGATTAATTAGTAGTATTTATTGTTTATAAGGTGTTAAATATTAAAGTATGATCTGTTATTGATTGTTTGTGAGTCATACTTCCTTTCTCTTCATTATTTGTGAAGTTTGCATGAGTGGTAGAGTTATGTCGTTTTTGTTTTGAATGTGTGTGTCTAGGAAGAATTTGTTAACTTATTTTTAGAAAAAATTGTTGACTTTCGCCTGAGATTTTCTCTTGTCTAGAATAGAGTGGTATAGAGCTAGAGAAGGAATTGTGGAAGAACGTGTTTCGATACCTCTATGCCAGTATTGCTAGGTTATGTTAAGTAATTTGCTAATCGGATTTCTTTCATTACAAATGATAATAGTAGAAAAATATGTTCATATCTGAATAATTTTTCATTTTGGGTTCATTTAATTTTGAATCAAAATTCTTCGTAAGCAACAGTGAATTGTTGTTTTAATTTTTGAATCTTGGACAGGATATTTTAAAACGGTTTTATAATGAAGAGCTTTTAACTGAAACATTAAAGTGTTGTTAAAAGTGGGAATTGTGCAGCAGATTCTGTTCTTCAGCTTCACTCTGTTATTCGTTTGTGGCTAAAAAATCAATTTAAATTTAGTGGTTGACTGATTTATGTCTTGTTTCATTAGCAGCTATGGTAAAATGCTTGCTTACTTAAATGTGTTTATTTATTGATTTGATTTTTAAGCATTTATTACCATTTCTCTTTTGTGCTGTTAATGTGATAGTGTTAAAAGCATAAGATTTTCAGTTATTTCAAATCAATATTGTTAGTATGTGATTTAATTTCGAATGCATCAGCCAAGTAACAATTGATAAACAGACAGGGGTTGTTAGACTTATACCTGTAATATAAAGAGGCAAATAACTGGATTCAACGATTTATTTAAATTTTTTTAAATGCTGTATTGAATGGATGAAGGCGAAAAAAAATTGTTTCTAAAAATAAAATGTATTAAAAGGATTATTTGAATTATAGCCTTGTGAAAATCTTTTGTTTTGTTGCCTTGCAATAAATTTTGAACTAATAAGAAGAATGTTTGAGATTCTACCTTAATTTCTTTATACTGGCAACAAAGTTTTTTATAGTTTCATTTAAGGCTGGGAAGAAATTACTGCACATGCAATATATTTGATTTCCGTGCATTGATAGTACCAATTTTCTTATATCTATTTTTTCTAGTTCTCCCTCTAATGAAATAATTCAATTTTTAAATTATATAAATTGGAATTTTTGAAGATATAAATCTCAATTTTAAAATTACATAAATCGTGATGATGCTGATATTGTAAGAATTAAATTCATCTCAGTTCTTAATTTCTTCCATACTTTTTGAAATCATTATACATCATAACTTCAAATTGTCTTCTTTATTTTTACGTTTTGTCTAAGTAAGCACTTTGTTGAATCAAAATTTTAATGTTTATTAATTTTTCATGCCAAGTAATCAATTTTATCATCATGCAACTTAAGTTTCTTCAAACCTCCAATATGTACTTTAAAGAGTTCCTTCTACAGAAATTCTATTCATTCCATGCTTTCTTATCATAATTGTGATGCGTCTAACTGGGCTTAATTTCTTTATAATATGATGTATATTTGTATGTTTTACTCAAAAATTACAATAAAATTAATATAGCCAATTTGTTTTGTTAGCATGTAATCGGAAACTGGATTTACATTTAATATTCTTACCACTATTATGATTTATTATGATGCTAAACTTTTAAGTATAAAATGAGCTCAAAGATTGAGTTGAGCTTATTATTATTTTTTAGTTTGTTTTAAGAAATTAAGCCCTATTATGTTTCCTATATTTATGCTTTAACTTATCTTCTGGTCAGGCTTTATGTGTATGATATCAGCAAAGAATGCCTGCACAATTAAAAAATGGAAAATCAGACTAATTTGTTGTGCATGTGTTTCCTCGAATAAAAAATGTTTTGTGTGAAATTTTGCTTTTATTGTATTTATTAATCAGAAATCATGTGTCTTATTCATTCTTATGAGCTGTCCATAGAGTTCTTGCTGTTTATTATTTAATAGTCAGAAATCGTGTGTCTTATAAATGACATAAAATACACATTTTAAACAGTTGTTATGAACTGTCAAGAGAGTTTGTGCGAACTATTATTTATTAAGAGGTGATGTGTCTTAATCATTGACATAAAATACTCACTCTAAACATTGAGTTATGAACTGTCCAGAGAAGGCCTGTGCAACATGCGACCCACAAAGCCTTTTGTGAAAATGCATATTATAAATCTAAAAGTTATGAAATATTATTTTAGATTTATAATATTACAAAAAGAATACACGAGCAGTAAATATTAATATTTATTTAATTTTTAGAATAATCAGTAATTTATTTTTTGTGGAATAAAATACTTTTCTCCAAGTACAGTACTTCAAGTGTATATATCCTTCTCTTGGCACATTCAAAATGTTGACTGATATATCCTGAATTTCGGTTAATCCTATTTTCTTGTATCCCACAGCAGCTTTCCGTAAAGTAATAAGGCTTTATCCTATTTTAAGTTATGCAGACCTGGTCCTGAGAGTTCTTGCTGTGTTGTAGCAGAACTGGTTTTAATTTTGTTTCAAAATTTAAAAAAATTGTGCAGTTTTTCTAGCTAAAAAAACACATAAAAGAATATTTTGGTGTGCAAAATATTTCGAAAAACTCAGTTATTTAAGTAATAATTATATAAATTTAGTATACATACATACAGTCAAGACTAAAAAATTTTTCAAGGTAGGTGACTTGTAAACTAATAGCTCGATGCTTGAATATTTGTTTAGTTCTTGAGCAAAGTTTTATTACTATCATTGTTCTATTTGTACAATTTATTTCTTATTGTATTTCAAGTCGGACAATTGTTATAGTTTTACAAGTTTTCAATCTGGTTTAAGAAAAATGGAGCAGTTATTAAGGCTGCTGAATATTGCCATATTGACTTCACTCAGCTCAGTGTTATCCCGTGGAGAAAATTCTTCCAATGACTGTCAACTTGGATTTAAGGTTTTTTTTTAAAAATTGTACTCTGGATTAAAGAAAATTTTTATGCCACAATCTTATTCAATTTAGAATTTTCTTCCACCAAAGGCAATTATTTGCATTATGCAGTATACCATATAATAATGTAAACAATTCAACACAAACTAAAAAAATTTATAAAGCCAGGCATAGACTGCTGAACAAATTAACTGAAAACCTACATTGAAAACTTTTTTAACTTTTCAATAAATGATTACGCAGTTGTAACAAGTCCTTATATTGAAAACGGACAAATATAACTAAAAATTAATATTCTAACAGAGCTAGATAATTATAGGAAGAATGTAAACAAAAAATAAACAGAAATCAAGCTCTCAGGGCTCTTCAGTATACCGTATTTACTTGTGTATAGGCCGCGTGTGTGTATAAGCCGCACCTGAATTTTGGGGCTGCTCGGTCAAAATTGTGGGGCTAATTCCATTCGGACCCTTGTAATGCCATTAAAAATCGGAGCCGCAGCCCGAGGGCCTGTATGGACCGAGTACCTAGTCTGGAATATTTCCGGCATAAGTCGCAACAACAACAATGCACGCTATTATTAAAAGCAGAAATTCCGGATTATGTTATAATGGGACGTTACCCAGTCATCGTTTGGCATTTAGATCGGGAATTAGTTGGTAAACGTAGACCGGGTTAAGATTTTGTATGGTCTCCCAAAATCGACTTTATTGTGACGTCAGCAGATGCCTTTTTCACTCTTCTGGGGAGTATTATAAATAGTTCCAATAAACCAAACCATATTTTAATCGCTGACAACCTACATTTTTAACGTTTCCGTTTACCCAGAAATTCCGAAACAAAATTATAATAGTGAAATGTTTAACATCTCAAGAACCTTTCTCATTTGTCAGTGACATCAATTTTACACAACGTTACTGAAGCCAAGACCAGAACTTCGATACAAAATTTCCAGAATTAATCTGGGTAATTGTCTTGAGATTACGAGGTGTGACAAACCTCTTTCTAGGAGCGTTTCCTTCAACTATATTTGTGAATGACGACTTCGAATTACTGCGACACAAGTTTACATCCTTCAAAGTGTTGAGGGTGTTAAGTGTTAAGTGGTCTGGTGTCTGCAAGGCGTGTTGAGGGTTCGTGAATTTATTGTGGCTCATAATAATTAACGAATTACTAGACATTGATAGTTACAGTAATAATTGGTATATGCAAGCTTTTGCTGATGACCTAATGATAATGATTAATAGTAAGGTTAGTTATAAGTTTAAGGAAATTTCAAGAGAAGTATTGGATAGATGTTACGATTGGGCAAATAGGAATGAATTAAATTTCAGTATTGATAAGTGTGCTTATACAATAATTGCTAGTAAAGGTGTTATCAAAACCAAACCAACAATTAAGCTGGCGGGGGAAAATATAAAGTATCATAAAGAATTAAAGTATTTAGGGGTGTTAATTGATTGCAAGTTGAAATATTTACAGCATCTGGATATGGTTAAGGAAAAATCATTAAAGTTCTTTTATAAATTAACGAGAATTATTAAAAAGACATGGGGAATACGGGGCAGCATTATAAAACAAATTTACCTCACTGTAATTGAGAAAATACTACTGTATGCTGTGGAAATTTGGTATAACGAAGGTGTAGTTATAGATAGAAAATTGAAACAGAGACCATTTATGTTGGCTATAACGAAATGTTATAGAACCGTGTCTACGGATGCCCTAAACGTACTATCAGGCTGTATGCCACTGCATCTGAAAGCAAGAATAAATTGTAAAATGTTTAAAATATATGATGAAGGTGTAGAGATTGAAATAGGTGATGAAGTATTGAATAGAGCAAATTGTGAAGTAAGAACAAGCAGAATAAGAAAATGGAAAGATTTAATGAGTATTGAATGGACGTATGATAATACGCCGAAGACACAAGTAAGAATATATACAGACGGCTCTAAGATTGAGGAAAACGCGGGAGCTGGTGTTGTGGTATACATGCAAGACAATGAAAAGGAGATATATAGGGAAAAGATTATAAATGGCAACTCTTATCTGGCAGAAATGAGAGCTATTCAAATTGCGATAGATGTTATGAAAATGAAAGAAGTTAAGAGTTTTGATATCTATACGGACTCTAGAAGTGCGCTGGAAACATTAAAGGCGGTTAATTATAAAGGCGAAATTTCGGAAAAAATTAAAGAGGTTATAAGTAATGAAGATATGAATATCAGCTTCCATTGGGTTAAAGCGCATGTTGGTGAAGAGGGGAATGAGGTGGCTGACAGAGTCGCGAAAGAGGCAACAGAGCTCGAATATGCTGGCACAACTTATAAACACTCTAAGAAAAGAGTTAAGGGAAAGATTAAAAGAGAGGAAATGACCAATTGGCAGGAGTTAAAGAATGAGTCTGATAAGGGCAGGAGAGTGTATGAAATATATCCTGAAGTTTCAGAAGACAGACTTTGTAATGATTTCAAGTTAAATCAAGCTATTACAGGACATGGGTGCTTTGCGGAATACCAGCACAGAATACACAAGAAAGATGATAAATGTTGGTGTGGGGAGAAACAGACTGTAGAGCATTGCATCTATGAATGTATAGATCTACAGGCTTATAGAGAAAGATTTCCCTCAGATTACACAAGCTGGAGTAAACACAAACTCTTTGTTGACTATTATAGTAAAAAAGTAATAAAAGATATAGTGGGGGTTCTGATGGATGTCCGCATCCCTTTTTTTTCCCGTTGAGGGTTTTTTTTTGTACTTATCTTTGTGTTTTAAAACAATATATGAATTAATATGGTATGCTATTAAATATCGAATTATATGGCTTGTAAAAGTAATTAACTTGAAAATTGATTGAATTTAATAGAATAATTTGTATGAAATTGTTGTAATATTAAATAACTGAATGTGTAAAAGTAATGTAAGTAATACAGATATTGCGAATTGTGAATTTGTTTGCTATACGTGGTTTACAAATATTAATTTATGTATGTATATGTGTTTATAATTGTTTAAATTATGTTTTATAAAGCAGTTGCTTTTATGTCAGTATATAAATGCTTATATTTTGTTATGTAAGCGCAGATGCCTTTATGCATGTATATACTTATATGAAGTTAAATGTTCACTTATGAATTGTTAACTAAATTGTAGTTAAAATTTTGTTGTTGAAGTTTAAAGTGATAAAGCAGTGACTAGGTTCAAGCGGAGCACAGGAACTGGCTCTGGATTCTGGAATTTAAGTTATTATTTATTATTAAATTGTTAATTTTATCTTAATTTGAAATTTGGTAGCTATTTAATGGACTCGAGGGGTCTATGTGACCTAGACTCCGATCTTTTGGGTCGGCGTCTGGGGAGATTGTGTTGTGGTGGCCAGGCATCAGTTGAATTCCGTGTGGCTAACGCCGGGACGGAGATATACTTGCATCCCCATCCTTCAAAGTGTTGAACAGGGAACAAATATTACAGTCACTCAGGATTACAGCGAAAGACTTAAGTTTTAACACAATACAGACGACACAGCTGAGCTTCAACTAAGAAATGAATGAATTTATCAGGAGCCGAGTTCGGCGTGCTTATATCTGTACATTAGAACAAAAAGGGCCAATGATCAAAACTTTGAAATTTGAGTGAAATCAGGGTAGGATATACAGTCTAATCCGGTTAATCGGACCAAATCCTAAAGAACCGAAACAAATAGTATTGCATAAGCCTAATAGGGCATGTTCGTGTAATCGGACTAGCCGGGTATTAGGACCAAAATGATTGCGTCAAGATGTGGTCCGATTAACCGGAATCGACTGTACATTAATTGTCAAAAGAGCCAATGTCCCAAGATTTGTAAAAATCCTTAAATTGACATTGATGAACTGACATTTGATTAAAATGGACTTTGGCTCGTTTTGTTCGAAGGTACAGATATAACTTTGGCGACAGTCTCGATTGTTCTAAAAATGGCAAATTCCAAAGCTAACCACGCCACCTGGTGAAATCGGATTGGCTTCTCCAGACACCCAAAGAGGTCGCCAAATTTTCATTTATTTAAATCTAGCGCTCAATGTTACTATTTTTTTTTCAAGTTTAATGACAGTTTTTTCCGAGGACAAGCGATGGACCAAAGGAGCTTTTGGGTACGCCACTTCACGGCGGAACGGGCGGGCCATGACTCGTAACGATGATCTTAATTTTGAGTAAGCGAGAGACGAACCCGGGGTTTACGCTGCCGCCTCCAAAACTGACCAGTTACAATTTTAGGCCGAGTCGGTTCCTAGATAGTCGTAGCTTCGATACCGCAAATCTTGTTTTTGTTTGTTGTGTTTTCCCAGGTCTCGCGTTTTCGCGCCACCCACACTAACTGTGCGTCGTTGGGTTTTTCTTTTGCTGGTCCCTAGAGAATCCATTTTCGGCACTTTTTCAAAATTATTGTTATTCAACATTCTCTCTTGCCATCCTAAATGGTCTTCCAGTCTGCGGATTTGTGTGGTACACGCCACTACCCTGCTGTCTGTGGCCGTGGGGTGGGAAGCCAGGGGCTTGTTTCTGTGCGTCTCGCGGTCTAATCCGGTGGGAATCCAAACTCGGAAGACCACTTTCGTAGCCATGGCGAGTCCCACTTAGTGCCTTGCCTTGGAAGACTAAAGAAACTATTTAACACGAAAAAAACCTAAATTGAGGAGAAAAAATGAATATTTACAAATGTGTAAAAATATTTACGGCTATTTACACCAATATTCTGTGTAGCGTGAAATTCCTGTACTAGGATCTGTTTTACTGGTTCCGGTAAATTTATTTTAATGGAAAAGTGATATCAGTACAACTTTTAATCCTTACAGTGAGTGATATCCTCCTAATACTGGTATACGTTCAAGAATTTTTTTTTCCTCCACTGAAGTTTCCTCCAATTTCGTACGATATTAGGATGCTCGGCAGAATTTTGATAAACAGAAGGGGTCGTCCTATTAGTAGGACCCATTGCCGAACTAGTTCTTCGCCCGCGCCAACTGAAGTTGTGGCTTAACTGCATTCCCTGGGCGAAGCTATCTAACGCAGTTTTGTCTTATCAGTTTGAGCATCTAACCAACTGACGAAAAGAGATTGGTCGGAAGAAAGTCGTAAGAAACAAGGTTCAGGATCCGCGAGTTCATAGACTATAGCGGATAAGCTTCATAATTAAGAGAATGTTAGAAATAAGCTGTAGTTGAAATAAAATGAGAGAAGAAAGATTAGAGATAGGAACACGAACGCACACACACACGTATATACTATATAGTTTATTTATTAATTAGATTTATTACCCGGCTTCACTTGGTATTCAGTTTCTGTTATTTCCCCCCCCCAATGTTATGATGCCTCATGTTATGATGTTCTAGAGTTATAACAACTCTTAAACAAATTAATTTCATTTTTTCAGTAATAAAAAATTCATTTATTAACTAATTTGTTATTTTAATACTTGCCAGTACACAACATTTTTGTTTCTTTTTTATCATCTGCGACAATGTATAATTCTGATTGATTCCTTGCTCTAGACACTCCCACATATTGCTGACCATGCGAAAAACATTCTTCTGTCAGATCGAGCCCCGTGCTTTCTTCTTTTTGGGCATTTTAAAGCATTAATTTACAGCTAGTCAATAATGTTTGAAAGGATTTATTATTATAGAAAACGAATCAATGTTTGAATGGATTAAGAGCACATTCAATATTAAAACACAGCAAATCTGATAATTATTATAGAAAAAGTATATACACATATTTCATGCTCGGAATTCTTTCTCAAAACTAAATCGTCTGCTAAGTTTCAATGCCACATTCAGACTTTCTTTATTAGAATATACACGTATTTCATGATTGTAATTATTTCTCAAAACTAAATCGTCTGCTTTGTTTCAATGTCACTTCAGTTATATAAATCATCGCGTCAAGGCTTATATGAATAAATCACGTTTTTAATTCATGTCTATTTATTCGCATTTTTCAGAGTTAATTTTAATTTTCGGTTTGTCGAGCCAGTTTTGAATGGTGATTATAGGTACTTTTCGGTTAACAGGGAGCTACTCGTAATTGTGCGCCAAGTCGCCAAATGTGGTAATCCGTTTGGCGCGAAACTTAAATATTAGCTAAAAAAATATAATAAAAAAAATTAATAGAAGAAAAATACAAAAGGGATTTTACCACATTAATTTCATATTATACACATACATATTTCATATTATAAAGCTGCTAATTTTGATTAAAAAACGTGCTTTGTCATGAATCGACGCCACATGAATTCTACTAAGTACAAATCTAAGTGGTGGCGGGCAGTGCCGCGCTGACGTTTATTTTGTATTTATTTTTCTTATTTTATTAATTTTTCATATTTTTATTTTTTTATCTAATATTTACGTATTGCGCCAAATGAGTTAACATTTGGCGCTCAATTATGAGTGGTGACCTGTTAACCGAAAAGTACTGAGTAGGGTAATATATTAAATGGCGTATTTGAAATTTTTACTGGAGCAGTACAATGCTGTGTCATTAGCGAAAATGGCTATGTTAGTGTTAGCGTGCTGGGGGATGTCGTTTATGTAAATCTTAAATAAAATTGGAACGATTACTGAACCTTTGGGAACGCCGCTAAGAATATTAAATTTACTATACAGTTGACCTTTAATTTTTACCTTAAAAGTGCGATTAGTTAGGTAGGAAAATAAAATTGGAGGTGAGAAGATATAGTTAATAATTTTGTGAATTAAACCATCTATCCATAATTTGTCGAATGCTAATAATACATCTAAAAATAACGAGATTTTGAGAATTTATTTTTCCTTGCTTTAGTTTTTGGTTAGTCGGTAGACTTGGTGCGGGACAGAGAGCTCTTTAAGGATGCCTAATTGCTACGGAATGATGATGATGTTATTTTCTAAGTGATCATTTATTTCCTTGGGAATAAATTTTTCAGGAATTTCACTTATGGAGTTTAGGAAACTAATGCGCCTATAGTTGTTTGGTATTTAAAATTGGAACGATTATTGAGTTTTTACAGCTATGTGGAAAGTAATCATATTTAAAAATCGAAATTATAACAATTGTAATTTTGAGAATATATTGAGCGGGAGATGTTTAAGCATTGTATTATTAATATTGTCCTCACCAGTATATTTCCTTCTGGGGAGAGAAACTTGATAATTTCTTTTACGTCAGTTTGGTTTGGTTTGGAGCACTATGGTCAACTTTTGCTACACGAGGGCTAATTAGATCGGGGCCTACTGCTTAAAGCCGATTCCGAACGGCCACAAACGTCCATGCCAAAAGTGGGATTCGAACACACAAACTTTGGTACCAAGGCCTCCGCCCTAGCCATTCGGCCATCTTCGTGCGCTTTTGCGTCAGAAGATATGTTATCATGTAAGGAGTTTCACCCGCGCTTGGGCTCGACAATTTTTTTAATCCCTGTTTTTTTCTAATAACTGGTTTTTACCGACTTTTGCTCATGGACACGTAGTGCAGTATGTTATAAGAACGTTATGGAAGAAAGAAGTAAAATGGCTTCAACAAAACAAATTTCGCATCAAATGAAATTTAATCTTACTAATAAACACAGATGCCGGAATGGGGCAAATAAAATTCTCCCAAAAATATGAATTATCATTGCGGTGGTTTCTGGGCGTCGACAGATGGCGCTACATGTCCAGCCGCGTTGACCAGTTGATCGAGTACAGGAGGAAACGAGTTGTTCACCTTGCGTTCTTTCGACTTCGACCACGGACTGGTTAGCACGTTGTTAGGACCTGTTCACATAGGAGTCCGTTGCGTTGAGTTAAGGAAAAGATGACGTTGAGACGAAAATAAACCAATCATAGGCCTCCAAACGATTAGCAATGAAATTTTTAACGCCTATGATTGGTTTATTTTCGTCTCAACGTCATCTTTTCCTTAACGCTACGCAACGGACTCCTATGTGAACAGGCCCTTATTCTAGGCCTAGGCTTATGACGCACACGGCGAATGTTTCGGCTTTATATTGTCCGTTTTAAGTGAATCGCTGCAGCCAAATATTTCTATGTAATTGTTTTTATAGATGAATGTGTTTTATGTTTAACTCTTCAGCGGGCGCGCACATGTACAAAGTTCAACATTTTCGTAAATTTGAATGGTTTGTTTTTCCATCTAAGGTTTGTATGTTCTAAGCAGTTTCTATTTATAGCTGCACCCCTTCTAACGCAGGTCTGATTTTCTGACTCTTGTATTCCTTTCCATTCATTGTTAGTCCTGTTTTAACCATGGTAAACCAGCGATTATACTGGATTACAATACGACAAAAGCAAGAGTTGATGGTGTCGATCCGATGTGCAGCTATTACACGGTATCCCGTATATCACGAAGATGGACAATTTCGTTGTTTTTTAGGTTTTTGGACATAATAGGAATCCATTCGCGAGTTGTCCAGATCCAATAAACAGGACAGTTTTGAAATAAGGCGATTGTATCTGCATTCTTTGGCCTTTAATATAAATATATCTCAATATTATAAGCATTTTATATCTTGTCATAAAACGCAGAATTATTATTTTCAATTTGAAAAAAAAAAGTTTATTACAAAAAGAATAATCAAGGTTGAAATAGACGTTGCATTTTGTGCCACGCGCGCCTGCTGGTGTTCCAAAAATTGGCGCACCCGCTGAAGGGTTAAATTGTCTAGTGCAGGGGTTCTCAACCTTTCAGGCTCTATGCCCCCCTTTGAACTTTGATGTGAGGTCACACCTCCCCCCCCCCCCCCCCCCACCACCATCTGTGGTCAATACAAGTAGTACAATCGGAATTTGAAACTGAAGCTGGTTATTAAATGGAAATATAGAATAGATAATTTCATACGCAAAATTTAATATTACTACTCATATCTTAATTTGGAACATATTATTATTAGAACATATGAAATCAAACAATTAAATACAGATCAAATATGTTTGAGGTAATCAAGGATCTACGTGAGGTTGGCATGTAATACCAGTCACTTTCACAACATTACTGAGAGGGCTGGCACTGTTTGTCCTTGACAAATTTTTGAATATTAGGTTGTAACTGTGACAAAGCACACCTCGGGTCACTTTCAACGTCCAGCTTTGCTGGATATTTTGACTTTATGTATGCTAATGCTGAAAATCCACATTCACAGAGATATGTGGATGAAAACTGCACTAACAACCTCAAAGCTTCCAAAGAAACATCTGTGTATACAGGAAAATAGAGTAACCAAGAATTTTCAACATCCATGTTTTCAAATTCCGCGTCTGCTTAAGAATCACATTTTAGGTCAGTTGCCTGTTCCTGAATATGACCAGGAAGTATATCCACGTCGATTTTAAAAGGATCTCGTGTCAACTTAAACTCCCAATTCTCTGAACTAATATCTGGAAAATAATCTGCAATTTCATTTTGCAATGCTACCAAATGCCCTGATATAAGGTCCTTCAATTCATTTATCTGTTGCAATGGGAGATTTTTTTTATCATCGAGGAGGTCGTTCAATCTTGGATAGGATGAAAAGTTTGGCTCTGAACTCTGAGGACGGCATTGCCAAAGAGTTATGATGCAGTTAAGGGTTTCACAGAAAAGATAAGTCTTCAGAATGTATTTTCTGACATTGTAGCTACGACAATTATCGTGTGCGACAATTTCTGTGTTCGTGTACGTATGTCGAAAATATGTTACTGTTACATTGTGACCGCAAAACTGAGTACAGTAAATTACTGGTTAGTTTTACTTTTTATTTATTTATTTTTTTAAACTCACGCCTTCCTTGAAATTCTTCTACCTGGTCTAGTGGATGTTAATAGATTGTAAGTACGATGGATCTGCTTGGCTCGCAACCTAGTGCACGCAATAAACTTCCACAAGAGTTTGCACAAAAGAATCTCGAACATTTACAGTAGGGGACCTTTCCCTTAACGCCATTTACAATTGCGGCATTTCTCGGGATAATGAGAGAAAAATCGAGTAAACTGTCTATTCTAATGCTATTGATCCACAGAGGAAAACAAACAAACAAAAAGTTCGCGTGTACGAATACATTCTTGTCGCCACTGTAAGGAGATTCCGCTGAAACATGCGAACATGCTTTTCTTTTATACTGACATTAACGATTTCAAAGCCGTAAGAAATGTAGGGTTCGAGGGGCACCGTCCGCCCTCTTGGATTTTTTGTCGCCAACCCTGGCGCGTTTTAAGAGTGGAAATTAATAATATACAGAGGCTGTTCACACATTTTTTAGACGATGTATATTGTATTCACAAAACTAAATTACATAAAATTCTTGTGTTTTAAATGTTCTATTTGACATCCCTTATTCTGAACTATCTTTCGACACCGCAATTTCCAGGATAATAATGCCTTTTGAAGTGTCAGAAGAGGTATTCTATCCCATTCCTCCTGAACAGTTTTCCAGAGTCCTGTAAGGGTTTTGGGACGACGTTTGGATAATGCAGATTTTAAAAGTCCGAAAGCACAAAAATCCATAGGTGATACATCGGGAGATTTAGTAGGGATATCAGTGAAGGGTATGGCCTCGATACCAGTTTTTTGTTACATTTCTTTTAGGAAATTTACAGTGGATTTTGATGCGTGACTGCTAGCTTTGTCCTGATGGAGTCTCACAGATTGATGGCACTGTGGGTAAAGCGATGGTATTTCATTCAGAAAAATTGGCGATAAAACATGTTCCTGATAGTATTTGGAGTTAATCTTGACATTTTTTTCCACTCTCTTTATTTTTAACTTGCCATTATAAGAAAAACCAGCAACAATCATGAATCCCTTAGAAAAACTTTCTTTCGATTCTTTGAACCATGAACTTAAATTTTTTCTCCCCTTTTATGATAATAAATGGTTCTTTTTTTGTTGTAATCATTTAAATACACCCATGATTCATCTATTGTGACAATTGTTTTCCATTTTTCTTTGTATAAGTGTTTCTCATATAGAATTCTGCAGCGTGTCCTGCGTTCAGCGACATGATTTGGAAGAAGACGATGCACATTGCGTTTTTTCGCTTTCTTAAGATTTAAATCAACGTTTATCATTTTGTTTACAGTGGACACCGAGCATTTTAATGATTTTGCAACTGTCCTTTGACTAGGGGGATTTTCTTTTAACATTAAACAACGTACCTTTGCAATAGTCGAAGATGTCCGTTTTTTCCTTGGATACTTGTTTGGAATTTTTGTCCCACTTGAGGCTCCAATTTGACGTTTTTTTCCTTTCTTGTTGACGATATTACCTATCGACGCTTTAGATATCACAAAACCATGACTCTCACATCGTTTTTGGATAACGGAGTATGCATATTTCTCTTCGGAAAGAGCATAAATGTAGCCTTCGAACCACTGCTTTGTTAAAAACGCCATTTTGAATAAAAACAAAACTTTCAAGCCGCAGACGATAATTTTGACTTTTAAAAACATAGTACAATTGCAATTATTTCTTTTGCAGCAAACGGTTTTTTATTACCGCTTACCAAAATCGTCTAAAAAATGTGCGAACAGCCAGTGGCGCCGGAAGAGTCAAATATAGAGGGGGGCAAAGTAAAGTAGATTAAAACTTTTACACCTTTATTATTAAAAATACATATATACGGTTATAAAAAATAAACTTTTATGTTATTTTTTTAATCGGAGAAAAGTAATGAGAGATTTCTTCTGTTTTGAGAAAATCTATTAATTACTTTTTCAATAAATGTGTCTTTATTTTTACTCACAGATTCTCTGTGAACGCTAAGCATACAGAGACCAGAAAGTCTCTCTTGAGACATGGTTGATCTCAACCAGGTTTTTACCCGTCGGAGCGTACTAAAAGATCTTTCAATTGAAAGATCCTTTAGTACGCTCTATTTGCACCTTCTATTGTTCAACTGTCCCGCGGGGCACGTTCTGGACGTTACACCTTACAATTCAAATTTGTAGAGTAGCACTTAAGAAATGTCTTAAAGGCCCTATCACACGTCAACGTGTACGCGTTTCAAATGCATCTGATTCAAGATTCCCTTTGGCGATGCAAAAACATTGTGAAGTGTTGCTTTTGAATCGCAAAAGCAAACGTCTGGCATTGGCGTTTAAACGCACTTGCGTACCTGAAATTGGCGATTAATCGCTCCTGCGTATATGGAATGACATTTATCGCACTTGCTTTAACGAGTGTGAGGTTGCAATTTAGTTTTCAGTTTTGTTAGGCTTTATGATTTTAAATGAAAATTCTAATATTTTACGAGCGCTAGCTAGGTAGAAACAAAAAATTCAATTTTCAAGGGGGGGGGGGCAAGTGCCCTCCCTTGCCCCCCCTTTCCGGCGCCACTGCGAACAGCCTCTGTATAATGTGAATGAATGGGGAAAACTAGAAACAACCAACAATAGCGATTATTATTATTATTTTCTGAATAATGTTCACCGAAAAACATTTGACATGCTGATAAAGCGTTAACTTTAAACGGATTAGATATTAGCGTTCAAAGGCCAAAAGAAAAAAAAAATGGCTGTATCCTAAAGACCGTGTGAAAAAAAGTAAACGCATATTTTAAACCAACAATAATGCTCATAGGTAGTAAATATAAACGTCCTGATGACGCCGATTTCACACGATGATATTCACATGCCCCGAGACTAACGCCCCCTGGGGGGGGCGGCGTTAGTCTTGGCCAATGTAAACGACGAAAAGACATGGCCACCACATCACTGTTAACACTTCACTGCGAACTAGTCGTTTTCTCGTTTGCCAGACTACAGCAATCGCACATGAAAGACAGTATAACGACAATTGGTCACGCCGTATTCAAGTTCAAAATCTATTCAATCATTCTGAAATGAATGTATAATCTAATTTGTTATTCTATATTAATTAAGAGTATGTCACTGCACTTTCATTTAGCAGTTCTCATAAATATGTTCGTATTTTAACCTTAGATCAAGGCTAACTCGCAACAACCGTGGAATCGTAAATAAAAACAAGATTGAAGTGCTTTGCTATTGTCACGTCGTTTGATATTAAAGCTGGTGTGTACTAACCCTACTGGATTCACTCAACTCAATGTTAACCTATTGGGGAAATTTGTCCAAGGATTACGGACTTGGATTGAAAGATTTAAAAAAAAAATGTACTTCGTAATAGAGAAAGAAATTTTTACACCTTGGGACTTTTTTGTTTCAAAAAAGGCAAATATTTTTAAATTTAAATTATTTTTTGAAAAAAATCAGGTCTAGTGTGTTTTAAACACTGCTCAACTCCTTTCGATTTCTCTCCATTTCCCTCGATTTCTAAAATGAATCTTGTTGCAAGGTGAAGAAACGTTCAAGCTATCTGAAAATACCATTTTTACATGTTTTTATTAACTCGCTTTGTTGTTTGTTTGTGTGTTTGTCCAGTTCAAATCTTGCAATCGATTTTTAACTACACTGGTGAAATAAATTAAAAGAATTTGCATATTTTATCGAATTTCATGAAAAGAACTGAACTGAATGTAAAACCACTGCTTTTAGACAAAAATGCAAATCTTGTACGTCAAATACGTAAGCGTACACGTGTGTGTAGACGGAGCCAGTAGAGAAACAGGCTTTGTAAGCGCGTGTAAGTTAAGACGCATTTCGTTCGCTAGCACACCTCGGCGAATTTCTTGGTGTTATTTTGCAGCAATCGGTTAATTTCAAATTGTAACAGTAAAAATGAGTAAACACCAACGTATAGATGATGGAATGAAGTGGCGAATTGTGGGGAGGCTAGAAGCAGGCCAATCTCAAGTCCAAATTTGTAGAGAGTTCAATTTAACGCCCAGCGTCGTGTGTAACTTATGGAAACAGTTCCATGATACCGGATCCATCGAGAGAAAGCCTGGACAAGGTCGTCCAAGAGCCACGACGGCCAGAGAAGATCGCCATTTGTCGATTATAGCGAGGCGTAACAGGAGTGTTACAGCTTCTCAGCTCTCTCGTGACTTGTATGCAGCCACAGGAACCCGTGTATAAAGGTTGACTGTTTCCAAGAGACTTCATGAGAGAGGGTGGTTTGCAAGAAGACCTGCTGTTTGCGTCCCGCTCACTTCTCCGAACAGGAGAATCCGTTTATCATCGTGCAGAGAACATAGAGATTGGAGTATGGATCAATGGGCGACCGTTCTCATCACTGATGAGTCCCGGTTCAGCCTAAACACCGATTCTCGCCGTTCGTTCATACGGAGAGAACCAGGGACCCGCTACCTTCCCTCCAATGTCCGCGAAATCGACCATTATGGCGGAGGAGGTATAATGGTCTGGGCAGGCATCATGTTGGATTGCCGCACGCCTCTCCATGTCTTTGAAAAAGGCACTGTGACTGGTGTGAGGTATAGGGATGAGGTCTTGGAGCCTTATGTTCGCCTTTTCAGGGGTGCGGTTGGCCCTGAGTTCATTTTAATGGACGATAATGCGAGGCCACATAGAGCTCTTTTGGTCGACGAATTTCTAGAGAGTGAGGATATTCTCCGGATGGATTGGCCAGCCAGATTTCCAGACCTTAACCCTATAGAGTATGTCTGGGACGCTCTGGGGAGGGCAATTGCAACTCGCAACCAACCTCCGAGAACCATCCAAGGAATGAAAACAGCGTTGCTGAACGAGTGGGACCAATTGCCACAGGAAATAATAAACTGCCTTATTTCAAGTATGAAATCACGCTGCGAGACCTGTATATCTGTAAAAGGGGACCATACCCCCTATTAACCCATTTTTTTGTTTATTCTGCAACCGCTGTTTCATACCTTCCGACTCCAACGAGTGTTTCGCACGATCATGCGTGTGTATTACAATTATTGAATGGTTATTTGTTTTGTATTGTATCAATGTATGTACATATCAAATTTCATTAAAATCGGTACAGTAGTTCTAGAGATAATCGACCAAGTCTGCAAATTCTCTTAATTTCTTACACCAGTGTAACTTCCCGACTAGCTAGACATTTGAAACTTTTAGAATATCTCAGAACAAGATGACAATACATTCTTTTGATACTTTTAGCCATCTTTAAGCAGCATTGAATCCATTTTCAGTTAATTTTGTTTTGTAGACTGGTGCAGCCATCTATCGGCCGGGACGGGAACGAGAAGTTAAACGCAAGTTAACTTCCAATTAACTTAATTTTCTTTCAAGTTGATGGGATAATTCATCAAAAAATTTTTTAAAAAGTATTTATTAATACATAGAATTGTCAAGTTCATATGATTCAACAGAAAATTTAAAAACGTGGTAGATAAAAAGTTCTTTTTATCTTGTAATTATTATATTTATTATCAGCATTTATGTACCTGTAAATTGTAGACAAATTTTCTCCATAGGTTAACATTGAGGTGAGCGAATCCAATAGGGTTAGTACACAGCAGCCTTAATCATTGACTGTGCAATATTTTAAATGATTGTGATTTTATTTTTTTTTAAATATACAGTACATTACAGTTTTATTGTGTAAACGACATCCATAAGTCTGGTTTCAACAGAGAAGGAATAAATGATTTTTTTATGGTTCATTTTTCTCATTGTTTAAGCCAATTTTCCCGCCCCGTGCAAGTGCACTTGTTGCACCGTCGGTAGAGCCAGCCCTCAATAGAACGAAAGAAAACACAATAAGCGAGTGTAACCAACCAGCATCGTCTCGCACGTCGAGTTCTAACCAAGCTTTTCAAATTTTTAATTGTTTGTTGGCCGTATCTTTTGGTCGACTGAGGACCCTGCGCGCACTGCCATCTAGTGCTCTAAATTGAGGTTAATCTAATGCATACCATAATCTTTAAAAAAAAAAAAAACCTGAACAATCACATAGCTAGGAATTCCCATAGCATTTCTCCCAGTGTGTAATAAAATGCGACCGAAAATGCATAAAGCCGTTTTCGTTTGTGTCTCGAGGTTTTAAGTTGACCAGCTTAGGCAATATTAAGTGTATTAAATCGCATTCCCACGTATATTTACCGTAAAAATATGAATAGCTTGTACTCGCAGCGGACTGATCGCAATCGTTTGACTTTGAAATCGTTTTCTATCGACCGTTTTTCCTAACTGTGACGAAATTCGTTTGATTGTTTTCGGTTTGGGGGGAAGCGTTGAATTTCATTTTGTGGTTTTCTGTTATCGTATGATTTCCCCGGCCTTCGTCGCGCTGGCAAACCTGTTCGGCAGAGAAAGGATAAAAAAAATAAGACCTACCTCACGAAACGTTCCATGAGCTGCGAATTCTATCGGAGGCGAACTGTACCACCGTTTTGTCGAGTGAAACCTGGCAAAGGTCAGTATTTTAAGAGTAAAACCTGTTAACGGGAGGAAGAAGGTTCTGATATTCTCAGACAATACAGACGAAGGCGAGTTATTTTTAAATTATTGAAATTTTTTCGATTTAGGTCAGGTTTCGTTATTAATACTTCTTTAAGAGTGAAATGCTTTTGTATCCGGCATCTTTAAGGACTAAAGGAATCGTCCTCTCCTGATCAAAAGATTTTCTAATCCAGTGGCGTAGCAAAGGGGGGGGGGGCAAGGGGGTGTATCATGCCCCGGGCGCCACTCGCAGAGGGGCGCCAATGTAAGATCCATATATTATATTACTATATGTTTTCGAGGTGGATGCCAATATAAGGTCTATATATTATATTACTATATGTTTTTCAGGGGAGGACCCCAATATAAGGTCTATATATTATATTACTATATGTTTTTCGGGGAGGGCGCCAATATAAGGTATATATATTATATTACTATGTTATTTTGTGGGGGGCGCCAATATAAGGTCTATATATTATATTACTATATGTTTTTAGGGGAGGGCACCAACATAAGGTCTATATATTATGTTACTATATGCTTTTCGGGGGGGGGGGAGTGCCAATATAAGGTCTATATATTATGTTATTATATGTTTATCGAGGGCGCCAGTATAGGGTCTATATATTATATTACTATATGTTTTTCAGGGGGGGGGGGGGGCGCCACAAAGGTATCGTGCCCCGGGCGCCAGTTATGCTCGCTACGCCACTGTTCTAATCCGGGTTTTTTTTTTCTTAAACTTATTTAGAAGTTCCAGTCAAAAATTTATCGTATCTGAAGCTTTTAACATGCAATTTTCAACATCTTTATGGGAATAAAACTTTTTCCCCCTGTTTAATACGGATGCCGCTTTAACTGATTCCAATGATCTGTTAAAAACGTATTTTTATCGCGATATCGAAAACAAGAGCTCCAAATTAAAATTACACAATATATTATCTTAAATTGGAAATGAGAACTCGAACAGAACATTCTGTGTGCCTTGCTGGAACTATAGTGCCGAAAAGGTGTGCAACAAGTCGATTTTAAAATATTCTCTTGAAATGAATCAAAATTAAGAAAATGTCTGTCTCAATGATTTAAGGGTGTTATTTACTAACCCTATTGGATTCGCTCATTTCAATGTTAACCTATGGAGAATATATGTCCAAATATTGCAGACTTGGATTTCTTTTTTTTTTTTTAAACTCCGTAACAGAGAAATAAATTTTACAACTGGAGGAATTTTTTGTGCTTTTTAAAGAATGCAAATAATATTTGAAATTTTTCGGGGGGGGGGGGGGAGAGAGGAGGAATCTGGTATTATGTGTTTTAAACGCTCCTAAATTCCTTTGGCGAACGAAATTTAAAAAAATGAATCCTGTTGCAAAGTATAGAAACGTTCAGGCTATCTGAAAATACCATTTTTATTGGATTATCAGAATTTATGTAGCTGTAAATAATACACATTTTCTCCATAAGTTAACCTTGAGGCGAGCAAATCCAGTAGGGTTAGTACACAGCAGCTTTAAAGAAATAGCAACATTCCTAAATTTCATTTAAATTTTATTTACTCATTCTGCAAGACATCAAATACTTAGAAAAAATTGCAGAAATTTGTCCCCTAATCACTTACTGCGTGCGGAAACCGCAGACAGAGTTCCAATGAAAAATGCTGATTAGTTCATCTGAGGCTAAAAGCCAAAAGCGTCCTCCCAGCAAAAGGCGATAATATTTTTTTTTCTCAAATTTTAATCTTTATTTATTTTCTTACGGTTGACACAGAACTGCTTAGAGCAGTTTCGGTTGTTTGAATTTGCGGATTTTCTTTAAGGGGACTCATGACTCTTAAGTCGAGGAAATAAGGCATATTTTCATTTTTTTTAACTCTTTTTAACTATTTCAATTTACTCCCAATTTTTCCAAATTTTATGTATATGATAAATTGATATATTTACTTTAATAAACAACTATTCAACTCTCAAAATAATTTTAAATAATTTCTTTTTAAATGCTTTAGATATACCTTGTTTTTTAAGTATTTTTATTGTATACTGGCTTGCGCGCAGAACTAGGAAATTAATTTTACACTTAGATCTATAATTCCTGTTTTATATTTAAAATAACTAATTAAAAATACAATTGCACATAAAACATTCAACATTAAAATATTTTCTCATTTTTTTTTAAAAACTGCTCAAAATATACTTAAAATTTCCTTAAATTTTTGCATTAATTTACCCCTAAAAAAATAACAAAATTGCAGTGATTGCAATAACTGTAGTTCAGACGCAATAAAGTAACATTATTATGCAGTGATAAAAATTTCATGGAATTATGTTTCATAGTTTTTTAGATATCAGTTGCGGAATGATGTAAAATTACATTTTGAAAAAAATGCGTTTAAAATTTTTAGTATCATAAATTTCACCAGTAATTAAATATTTAGAATATCAATATCTCCGGAACTAAGCGGAATATTTTTATGCGGTTTGCTTTATTTTGTTCAGAAATTATCAGGCTTTAACATATATTTTTTTCCAAACATCGAATGTTTTAAAGATTTAAGAGTAGTGAGTCCCCTTAATCACCAAAGATTTTACGTTTGTTAGGGCCCCGTCTATAGAGTTTTTTCGGGCCCTAGGCATACATAAGAAATTCGGGGTGATATTTGTTTGAAAAAAATATATAACAATTTTTGAATTTATATTATTAGAGGTTGACATTCAATAATTACAAGATAAAAAGAACTTTTTTAATACCATGTTTTTAAATTTTCTGTTGAATCATATAAACTTGACAATTCTATGTATTAATATATACTTTTTAAAAATTTTTTTGATGCATTATCCCATCAACTTGAAAGAAAATGAAGTTAATTGGAAGTTTACTTGCGTTTAACTTTTCGTTCCCGTCCCGGCCGATAGATGGTTGCGCCAGTATACAAAATAAAATTAACTGAAAATGAATTCAATGCTGCTTAAAGATGGCTAAAAGTATCAAAAGAATGCATTGTCATCGTGTTCTGAGCTATTCTAAGAGTTTCAAATGTCTATCTAGTCGCGAAGTTAGTTAAAAATAGATTGCAATATTTGTACTGGACAAACACACACACAAACAAACAAGAAAGCAAGTTAATAAAAACATGGTAAAAAATAACAATTTTTGAAGAAAATAACAATTTTTGAATTTATATTATTAGAGGTTGGAATTCAAAAATCCGGCCATCGATAATCCGGTTCCTTCAGTTTTCCGGCATGGATTTCGCAGAGCAATTTCGGAAAACTATTTTATTCAGTTGAACTAAAATTCTGTAGAACTGTTTTATTTAGTCAGTGAACATTAAAATTTCATTTGCTTTTCATTTAGTGTTTTTTTTCTTTAGCAGACTGTTCACGTAGTCATTTTCTGTACAGCATATATAACCATAATAATCCGGCATTTTCGGAAATCCGGCACTCCTCAGGCCCGGAGGTTGCCGGATTTTTGAATGTCAACCTGTACTTTGAGATTGCAAAAAATATAAAATGAAAATGAAAATAATTACAAGAAAAAAAAGAACTTTTTATATACCATGTTTTTAAATTTCCTGTTGAATCATATAAACTTGACAATTCTATGTATTAATAAATACTTTTTTAAAATTTTTTGATGAATTATCCCATATAAGAGCTTAGATTGTAACTGCAATCGAAGCTCTAGAACCAATAATTGCCGAGATATTTGAAAAAAACCAAAAAAAGTCAAAAAATTTCGTCGTTTTTTGGCCACAGAAAATTCCGCCAAGGTCTTTCGAATTGAAAAACTTGGTTTTTCACTACTGGACTAAAGATATACAAGTAGGAAAAAAAAAATCTAATACCCGATCTTTTGTTCGGTAAGGCCATTTATTTGAACCCAGCTACTGGGCTAATAAACTTGAAAGAAAATGATCAAATGCGTAATAAAGAAGTATCAAATGCGTAACCAATCCTTTAGCTCGATAACTGGAAGTTAACTTGCGTTTAACTTTTCATTCCCGTCCCGGCCGATAGATGGCTGCACCATTCTACAAAACAAAATTAACTGGAAATGAATTCAATGCTGCTTAAAGATGGCTAAAAGTATTAAAATAATGCATTGTCATCGTGTTCTGAGCTATTCTAAAAGTTTCAAATGTCTAGCTAGTCGGGAAGTTAGTTATAAATCGATTGCAAGATTTGTACCGGACAAACACACACACAAACAAGAAAGCGAGTTAATAAAAACATGGTAATAATGAAAAATCAATAGTAAATATCAGCGAGAGGTGGCAAGAGATCGGGCGGATTTTCTAGATGTCAGTAGGCACCATGAGTGGGTCCTGTGAACATCGCGGTTTCGTTATCGAGGCATTCTTTAAATACAACGATTCTGTGACCGCGACAAAGCTCTTCAGTCTCTACGTTCCTGATCGATAAACAGCCCTGCGATGTGTTTCAAACGTGAGAGCCATTGGGTCAGTATTACCAAGGAAACCAAGTGGTCATCCTCGAAACATTAGAACATCCGAAAATGGGCAACGAGTCCGTACGTCGACTGTTCGTGGGGAAGTTGCCGCCATTTCCCTCACAGATGACCGACAGAATGTTGGGAAACTGCAAAGAAAGGTTTCGGTCGTGCATCTATATTAATAAAGCAAGGTCCGGATCTGTCTGTCAGTCACACTCTCCGGGTGTACCGCCTCAGTGTGTGCGTGTGTGCGGCCTATGAAACTTACAGCCATGAAATTTGGCACACGGGTAGTGCAGACTATGGGAAAGTGCACCTCGAAGCCCGAATTTTAAATTTTATTCTAGAAATTAATTATTTTATGTTTTGTAGGATATTTTATGTTTTTTTAACTTCAGATTACGATATCTCGGCAAACAATGATCGTAGAATTTTGATCTTTTTACAATCTAAGACTACAGACATTTCTCCTTCAAACAAGACCTCATTTGTTTAAAAATAATTTAAACCAGACTAATATTTTCATCAAAATATTAAACCCACTTTTTCGAGAAATTTACGCTCTTTTGAGGATCTACGGTCGATGCTCTTCGAGTTTTTATCTTACAAAGAAAATATTTACATCATCTGGAAGATGAAAGCTTTCTAATTCATATAAACCTCATTTCAAGTCTCTATCTTAAAATTTCGATTTTTAATTGAATATTAAAGAACGATACTTAACACAAATTTTCTACGTGGTTCTTCAAACGCGAAGAACGGCAAATTCTCCCCTTGGGTTGTAAACAACGATTGAGTCATTCATTCACTTGATTCATTCATCGTCTTCCTTTGATGACTTGAGCGTAGCCGGGCTTCGCCCGGCTAGTCACAAATAACAGGTGTGACCGTACCACCTGTGTGCTGTAGTTTTCAAAACCTAGTGGAAAAAAAACTAGATTGTTAGTACTCTTCGAAATGGAGAGCTTTTTTTTCTGTAAATTGTTTCGTTCATTTTCCAATGAAATGTGGGAGTCCATTCTGCCGTACCCTGTATTACTATTGGTATATATTTTTAAATGAAATTTAAATTCGTCAGTGGATTTTTAATTCAATGGTCATTTAAGTCAGTGGATTTATTTATTTCTTGCAGTAATAAAAATTACCTCCGTAAGGAGGTGGGGGGGGGGGGGCTCTTTTCAGCTGGCTTTGGACACATGACTATTTTGCTTAGGGGTAGACCAGGGGTGTCAAACTCGCGGCCCGGAACAATTTTTGCGGCCCGGACGAACATTTTTGCGGCCCGGCCAATATATTGGCACACAATATATATTAAAATACCGACGCAGAATTATAAGATAGGAAGAATTCGCTAAATGTTTTCTTAATTATACTCTTTTTTTTGCTACTATTAAACAAAATACGTATACTTATGTTGAATATACTGTAATTAGGTAAATAAACATACGTTTGTATTAATATTGATTTTTTTTGCGGCCCACCTATAGTTAAACCTTGTTTGTTTGGCCCAAGTTAGCCTCTGAGTTTGTCACCCCTGGGGTAGACGGTGCCCTGTCTCCAAAGCAGCAATTTTTCGTCTGCGGAATATTCTCGCGCCTTTTTCTCTGTCGCGCGTATGCTAATGCACTATTAACCACGATTCAAAACAAACAAGCGTGGAAACACACCCCGAAAGTTGCTAAAAATAATTCACGAAAGGAAATGCGCTTTATGGACAAAAGCGGAATTTTGCTGGCGGAAACGGGAGCAACCAGTGTAGTAAGTCAAATTGAATGGAATATTCTTTTCACGCCCTCCCGGGCGAAAACAGTGGAAGAACTTTTGCTTCTTTTTCCTTATGTTTGTCGAGAACCGGATGCCATTCTGAATGTCACCTTCGGCGAGACAGAAAAATAACGGAAATCGTTACAAATCGACAATTAGAAAATGAGTGGACACAAAAAAAGAAGAAAAAAAAAAGTGTTGTAGTCTAATTTAAATAAATCGTCCGGCGAAACATCATAACTCCATGGAGAGTTTGCGTGCGCGAGGGAATAGTCGTTTTTTAATGAGGTATATAAAACTTTTTCTGTTCTCACGGGATGCTTTTGCAATGTTTTATGCTCGTTGTAATCTGCCTAATACGCTTTGTTGTTTACGTAGATTTTGTCATGTCGACTTGAGTTCTATCGACTTCTAGAAATGTTGGGTCAAATCATTTTTGCTCGTATATCGAACCAAAGAATTTTTCCACTCCGTTAGGGGAAGTGAATTTCAATAATCTTTAATTATAAATTTCTGCAGTTTAGGGAGAAAATTACTACTTCTTACTTAAGAAACTATACTTAACGAATAAAATTACTAAATACAGTACGAACTATAGTGTAGTAATACCGAACGTCAGCAGCCATACGCAGAACAGCCAAGCGTCAAATGAGAAATGAATGAATCCAAACTTTAGAAGCCGAGTTCGGGATGCTTATATACCCTTGGTGACGTTTTCGATTGCTCTATAAATGGAAAATTCCCGAATTCGACAACCACGCCACTTAGGTGAAATCGGATTAGTTCTACGGATACCCGAAAAGTCGCCAAATTTGTAGCCATGCTCGTCGAAATTTTCATAAATATCGCCAAAGGTCTCGAATTGAAATCTAATGCTCAATGATGGTAAATAAACATAAATAAGGAGCAATAAAGAATATTTACAAATGTTTAGAAATATTTACAGCTATTTACAACATTAAATACACTGAAGTGCCACTGAATTAGGGATAGCAAAGCCTACGCAAATTGTGTAGCGCTACGCATCATGTATGCACAAGTGAGGGCGCTGTGGTAACTGCATATATAGCGCGTACTGTGGTTGTTCTGAATTAGTTGTTGGAATTGCCAGTATGGGTAAACTGCCTGATTTAGACGTCTTCGATCGTGGACAAATCGTAGGTGCGCGACGCATGGGCCATTCAATTTCCGAAATCGTCAGACAGCTAGGATTTTCAAGGTCGACAGTGTCAAGAGTATACCAAGAATACATGGATGGTGGAAAAAAAACTAGCGATCGGGCAAACTGCAAAGGACAATTAGCCTTGACAGTGCGTGGTGAGAGACGGCTCAGGCGTATTGTACGTAGCCAGAGAAGCCAAACATTAGCTCAAATTACCACCCAGTTTAATGACGGTGCCAGTCGTACAGTCAGTAAACGGACTGTGCAACGCTCGCTTCACCGTATGGGTTTCGGGAGCCGTCGACCTACGAGAGTACCATTGCTCTATACTCGCCATCGGGCTGCACGTCTTGCCTGGGCAAGAGAGCACAGAGACTGGAGTGTAGAGGACTGGAAACGAGTAGCATGGAGTGATGTGTCTCGATTCCGACTACTTAACGCCGACGGGAGGTTGAGAATATGGCGTCAGGCTCATGAAGCCATGGATCCTGCATGCCTTTCTGGAACTGTACAAGGGCATGGTGGCTCAATCATGGTCTGGGGTGTTTTTTCGTGGCACAGTTTGGGATCTTTGGTGCGTGTACCAACCTCCCTCAATGCAATTCGGTACGTAGAGTTGCTGGGTGATCACCTCCATCCGTTTATGCTGTTCTGTTATCCGCACGGTAATGGAGTTTTCCAGCAAGACAACTGTACCTCTCACAAGTCTCGGTTGGCTACTGGCTGGTTGGATGAGCATTCCTCTGACTTCTCTGTCATGAATTGGCCACCGAGAAGCCCAGACTTCTAGGTGGCCTAGAAGAAGAATCTTTGGGATGTTTTGGAACAAGGTGTGAAAGGCCATCACACAGCACCAAAGAACCTTACTGAATTATGGACAGCTTTAGCCAATATTTGGCAAGCCATTCCCGTGGAACGTTTTCAGAAACTTGTTGAATCTATGCCTCGTCGTGTGGCAGCCGTTATCAAGGCCAGAGGAGGCCCAACTCGTTACTAGGTAGGTATCCCTAATTCAGTGGCACTTCAGTGTATTTCTAATGCGGTAAGCATTTTTTCCGAAGACAAAAAACATTGTCGGCTGCTTCATTATGGTGGGAGCACCATTTAGATGAACCAATACTGCTTCCAACGAAACAGAACAGGAATGTACAAGCCTTGTACGGGATTCGGACCTAAGTTTTACTGCATGGAAGCCCACGACGCTAGTTACTGTGCCATGTTGGCGGCTCAAAGGAGATAATAACTTTTTAAAATTCTTTGGTAGATGAAACACAGCCTTCCCCCCTCTGACTTTATGATAAGCTTTGAATGTCATTTTAGCGTCGAAAAAAAATTTTTCAGCGTCATTTTTAGGCAAAATATTAGCATTTCAATCATTTGGAAGAAACGCTGAAAAGTTATAATCCACCCAACCCCTCCGACTATATGATGGAATCATTTTGAAAGTTGCTTTTGTTTTTTGAGTGCCAATCTTAACCCTTCAGCGGGCGCACCCGTGTGCAAAGTGCAACAATTTCGCAATTTTGAATGGTTTGTTTTTGCATGTAGGGTAGGTGGGGGCAAAGGTTTGCAGTTTTGAGTTTTTGGTATTTTACGGGCCTCCATTAGATCCTATCGCCCCCAAAAGTCACTTGTATTGTAGTTGGGTATCTCCTCTACCTTCTGTAAAATAATGATTTTTTTCCCGAAAGGTTTAGGCACTGAATTTTTAATGTTACGAAAACACCTGTTTGCAAACCTTTGCCCCAATCGGTGGGGCAAAGGTTTGCACTGCAAACCTTTACCCCACTCGTTGGTTTCTAACTGGATAGGCATAGAAAATCACAAATAGAGTTGTCTAAATAATTTTATTTCACATTTTGTAATCTTTCTAAAGGTGTTAGTATATATAGAAAATCACAAATTGAACGGGATTAATCTCAATAATTTTTTTCTTAAACTAAAGAACTTCCAATTAAAATATCAACTATTAACACTATCGTTATATCATATCTTAGGCTTTACTCAGTCTTTTAAAACCCGTAAAACTTAAGCAAATTAAGGTAGGCAAAAAATTGACGTAGTACACTTGACTAGATGCATTAATCCTATTTATTGATTGATTTTTGATTCTATGAATAAAATATTATTATTCACAGTGATTATTCTGTGATTAAAATATTCTGTGAATAAAATATCACTTATCTTATTATTATTCAAACTCCGGAAAAGAAAAAAAGAAAAAAACATTTAGTGTAGGTAATGAAACAGGGTGTCTAGCAGTACTGGCTTGTAAAATACCCCCCCCCCCCTCTTTTTTTCCTTTGCTATCTAGGTAGCAAATTAGCCGAAACTCGCCCATTAATGAGGGAGAGCTAATTTCCCTGACCAGACCTTGGAAGCCTATAATGTCTTGTAACAACATTTAATTTTTTTATCTTGTAAAATAGGTCTTTGTTCAGAACTATTTTATTTTTTGTGTTGTACTAATTTATTTTATTTTTAATTGATGAATTTTCAATCATTTTATATAAAAAAAATTATAATTAAAAACAAACAGTTTTTATTAAAAACCTTAATTTATTTTCAAATTACAAAAATGTGAATGCCCATTAATAATTTTCAAGTGAAATTTGAAGTTTCCTTTAAGCATTGAAAACTTACTTTTTTGTTCTCCCGGTTCACCATCTCAATTTCATAGTTTCGTGTAAATGAAATTCCCACATAAATCCCAATTGGAAGAATAATTTGTGAAATAGTGGGATTTAAAATAAATGTACCTATACCACAAGGATTTTGAGGATTAGTTAACTAGTTGTATTGAATTTTTTAATTCCAGGTAAAAAGGGTTGTAAATGAAAGGTGAATGACTGGAACAATGGAAACAAACTTGACTTTAAAATAATAGTAGAACGACTTTTTTCAATGTATATTGGCTATAATAAATAAAAAATAATAAATAAAAAATAATAAATAAAAAATAATAAATAAATAATAATAAAAAAAAAAAGGATTTTGGAACCTTTTCCCTTTGCCGCACTTACGAGTATTAGAGAATTTTATTCTCGTTTAGTTTGTAGTAATTTTTGTTTATTTTAAAATATTATAAGAAAAAGGTTGAATAAAATTCCCGCATTTGTAGGTCAAAATGCTAAATTCCCGTATAATTCACGCATTTTTTCCCGACTTTAAAAACTCCCGTAAAATTCCCGCACGTTAGACACCTGCCGTAAACTGAAACCAAGAACTAAAAGACGTTGTAAATAAGGATTCCTAATGAAAAGCGGGAATGAAACAAATGTTAGTAGTATGAGGGGCAAAGGTTTGCAGTGCGAACCTTTACCCCATGACTCCCGCAAACTTTTACCCCATTTCGTGCTGGTTCTGTTTTGGCAGAATGGACGCCATTGTATTTGAATGAATCCAAAACTTAAGGTAGGATTTGAAAGGTTATTTACCACCCAGTGGCGTAGCGAGCATAACTGGCGCCCGGGGCACGATACCTTTGTGGCGCCCCCCCCTGAAAAACATATAGTAATATAATATATAGACCCCCCGATAAACATATAATAACATTATATATAGACCTTATATTGGCACTCCCCCCCGAAAAGCATATAGTAACATAATATATAGACCTTATGTTGGTGCCCTCCCCTAAAAACATATAGTAATATAATATATAGACCTTATATTGGCGCCCCCCACAAAATAATATAGAAATATAATATATATACCTTATATTGGCGCCCCCCCCTGAAAAACATATAGTAATATAATATATAGACCCCCCGATAAACATATAATAACATTATATATAGACCTTATATTGGCACTCCCCCCCGAAAAGCATATAGTAACATAATATATAGACCTTATGTTGGTGCCCTCCCCTAAAAACATATAGTAATATAATATATAGACCTTATATTGGCACCCCCCACAAAATAATATAGAAATATAATATATATACCTTATATTGGCGCCCTCCCCGAAAAACATATAGTAATATAATATATAGACCTTATATTGGAGCCCTCCCCTGAAAAACATATAGTAATATAATATATAGACCTTATATTGGCATCCACCTCGAAAACATATAGTAATATAATATATGGATCTTACATTGGCGCCCCTCTGCGAGTGGCGCCCGGGACATGATAGACCCCCTTGCCCCCCCTTTGCTACGCCACTGTTGCCACCCTAACATGCGAAAATAGGCATAAAATCGCTCGTGAGTTTGAGTGATGCTCAAAATTACTCAAAAAATGCAAAAAATTACATTAAAAATAACGAAAATAAGCTTATCTCATTTTCTCTGCAAGAGGAGGTCGTAACTCCAATAGCTTTCACGAGGCAACTGACTGGAAGTATACGAATGCACTGCCTACCCTATTCTTCCTAAAACTCTTCCCGGTCATTTTAAAATATACGTGCGAACCTTTGCCCCCACCTACCCTAAGGTTTGAATGTTCAAAACAGTTTCTATTTACAGCTACACCCTTTCTTATCCAGGTTCGATTTTCTGACCCTTGTATTCCTTTCCATTCATTGTTAGTCGTTATTTAACCGTGGTAAACCAGCGATTATACTGGATTACGACAAAAGCAGGAGATGATATAGTTGATCAAATGTGCAGCTATTACACGGTATCCCGCATACCACGAAGATGGACAATCTCGTTGTTGTTTTTAGGCTTTCGGATATAATGGGAATCCATTCGCAAGTTGTCCTTAGATCGAATAAACCGGACAGTTTTGAAATAGGGAGATTGTATCTGCATTCTTTGGCCTTTAATTATAAATATATCTCAATGTTATAAGCATTTTATATCTTGTCATAAAACGCAGAATTATTATTTTCAATTTGAAAAAAAAAAGAGTTCATTACGAAAGCAATAATCAAGATTGAAAGAGACGTTGCACTTTGTGCCACGCGCGCCTTCTGGTGTTCCGAAAATTGGCCCGCCCGCTGAAGGATTAAGAGATCTTAGCACCTGAATTTTTTTATCTTCCAATATAACAAACATAACACTTTATTTATAGTTGAGAGAAATTATATATGCAGCTATATTTTTTGCAGATGAAACGCGAGTACATGTCTCGCCGCCAAGTCTGCCGTTAGAGCTCTGTGTTTTCTATAGGAGAGAAATGTGTGTGACGCATGAAGCTCTTATAACTTCATGGTGTGACGTCATGAGTGATATTTCTACGCATTCTTCGGACCGCTTCGTTACTGGCGACAGTCTGACTGGACAGAGAAGTGCGCGACGGTTGGACGGTTTTCACTACACCCCCCCCCCCCCACCATCGTCCCATCTGACCTAAAGGTAGAATATTTTTGAAAACGTCTTTAATTTTTGAGAGCTATTTAAGCGTCAAAAATTTTAGTTTTAGCGCCTTTTCTTAATAGAGTTGTTAGCTTTTCAAATTTTTTTTTTTGCAAGAGAAGAACTAAGTCTTTCTTTCTCTCTCCCTCTCTCTCTCTCCCCCCCCCCCTCCTTCTCCCCACGTCCCTGACTATACGGCAGGAAAAGTTTAAAAGCGGCTATTTCGTCCACTGGACAGGAAAAGTATTAAGATGGCATTCGTTCGCGTGCTAGCTTTAAAATATACGTCACGATGACGTCATTCTCACACGGCGAAATTTTCGAATGTACAATTACTGATACGCTCTGTTCCTGTATATCGGTTATTGTACCGCAGTTGAAGGCAAATAGTAATTTCGATTTGCTCTCTTCCGCAGTTCATTTTTGTGAATTCGTGTTTTATCTTCGATTTTGCATCTGTGGCGAAGATAAGACGAAGTAGACGTTCTTTTCCTCCCCATTCATTTTAAAAAGCGGAATTTTATTTGATTGTTCGAGTTCGTCATCTTTTGAGGCCAAACTCTTCCATTTTCTCCGGTTTTTTTTTAATATATTTTTTTCAATCCTGTTCGACGTCGCAGCTTGTTAAAATAGCTCTCAGGCGTCAGTCAACAGCTGGGATTGATTCAACAGAAATCTTATCAGACGCGGCTGTAACAACAAAGTACTCGTACAAGAATTGCGTTAGTGGATAAGGACCAGTTGCGTCGAGCCAATATAGAAAATCTTGCCTTAACAAGCCAGGTGTTTCGCCCCTTCTGACAGTCTGCTAAGCGAGGAGTCCCACTAAAAATAAATTTTTATGAAAGTTCGAAATTTTAATGAACTGCTGAAATGCGATTACTGAATATACTCCCGCGATGCACTGTAAAAATGAAATGCTGTTTCAGGGTGTCATGTTTTTGGGCAGCGAATTTATTTGTTTTGGGCACCTCCTTTTTGTATTTAAAACACGTTTCATTACTCTTCTAGTTATACTACCATTTTAGTAATATGCCCAGAGCAAAATTTTATTTTTTACAGTGAACGCCTTAATTAAACATAAATTACGGTCCAGCACACTGTAAAAATGAAATGCTGCTTCAGGGTGTTATGTTTCTGGGTAGCGAATTTACCTGTTTTGGGTACCTCTTTTTTGTATTGTAAACATGTTTCATTACTCTTCTAGTTATACTTCCATTTTAGTAATATGCCCAGAGTAAAATTTCATTTTTACAGTGAACGCCTTAATTAAACATAAATTACGGTCCAGCACACTGTAAAAATGAAATGCTGTTTCAGGGTGTCATGTTTCTGCGTAGCGACCTGTTTTGGGTACCTCCTTTTTGTATTGTAAACATGTTTCATTACTCTTCTAATTATACTTTTATTTTAGTAATATGTCCAGAGCAAAATTTCATTTTTACAGTGTACGCTTTAATTAAACATAAATTACGGTCCAGCACACTGTAAAGATGAAACGCTGTTTCAGGGTGTCATGTTTCTGGGTAGCGACTTTACCTGTTTTGGGTACCTCCTTTTTGTAGTGTAAATATGTTTCATTACTCTTCTAGTTATACTTCAATTTTAGTAATATGCCCAGAGCAGAATTTCATTTTTACAGTGAACGCCTTAATTAAACATAAATTACGGTCCAGCACACTGTAAAAATGAAATGTTGTTTCTGGGTAGCGAATTTACCTGTTTTGGGTACCTCCTTTTTGTATTGTAAACACGTTTCATTACTCTTCTAGTTATACTTCCATTTTAGTAATATGCCCAGAGCAGAATTTCATTTTTACAGTGAACGCCTTAATTAAACATAAATTATGGTCCAGCACACTGTAAAAATGAAATGCTGTTTCAGGGTGTCATGTTTCTGCGTAGCGACCTGTTTTGGGTACCTCCTTTTTGTATTGTAAACATGTTTCATTACTCTTCTAATTATACTTTTATTTTAGTAATATGCCCAGAGCAAAATTTCATTTTTACAGTGTACGCCTTAATTAAACATAAATTACGGTCCAGCACACTGTAAAGATGAAACGCTGTTTCAGGGTGTCATGTTTCTGGGTAGCGACTTTACCTGTTTTGGGTACCTCCTTTTTGTAGTGTAAATATGTTTCATTACTCTTCTAGTTATACTTTTATTTTAGTAATATGCCCAGAGCAGAATTTCATTTTTACAGTGTACGCCTTAATTAAACATAAATTACGGTCCACCACACTGTAAAAATGAAATGCTGTTTCAGGGTGTCATGTTTCTGGGTAGCGAATTAACCTGTTTTGGGTATCTCATATTTGTATATTAAACATGCTTTCGTACTCTTTTAGTTATACTTCCATTTTTGTAATAGACCTAAAACAGCATGTATGCGCTGATACTAAATTATCCAGTCAATGTACCAGACAATGTATATACACCGGGTGAACCAAAAGTTCGTAAAAACTTTAAAAATTAATAAAAGAGGAAGAAATTGTGATAAAGAAGTGTAGTTTGCAAGAAAGGGCTTACAAGGAAGTCGGATTTTTTTAGAGGCAAAATAAAAATTAAAAAAAGTCATTAGTAGAGTCATAGCTTTTGCGAGCACTGCTACTCCCCGTGGACGATTCCGCCGTCATATCATTCATAACGGTTTCCACCGCAGTAATGCGGCCCTCCGCCCACGAGGGTTTTCCACTTCGTGGCCGAACCTCCAAATCCTCGTGTATCACGGTATTTTATTGCAAGATTGATTCGCATAATTCTGTCGAATCTCTCGCATGTCAGCGCCATCTACAATTGATTTTTTAACTTTTTAAACTTATTTACTTTTTTAACTTTTTAAACTTATTTACTTTTTTAACTTTTTAAACTTTTTTGGCGGCTAAAAAAATCCGACTTCCTTGCAAACCCCACTTCTTTATCATAATTTCTTCCTTTTCGTGAATTTTTAAAGTTTTTAAGAACTTTTGGCTCACCCTATCTATATATATCTATACTAATATATAAAGAAAGAGGGGATTTTGTACGTGGAGGGTAATCTTCAGAACCACTGTACCTATTTGAAAAATTCTTTCACTGTTTGAAAGGTACATTATTCCAGATGGACATAGGCTATATATTATGTATATCTGATCAGTAGAAATAAAGTTAGGGGGGATTCTCTAGATTTGTGTGCACGGCCGCCATCTTGGATTTTTCCGCCAGGGTTTGGCGCATTTCGCATGGCGATAATTATTGCGTTCTGGTAAAAATAACCCAATGTCAAATTCTCTAATTTTAAGATCAAACAGTTATTTCTGATGTGATCTTTTAATTACAGTATAATAATTTTAGGTCAGATCTTGGCCTTGACCTGGAAATCTGAGTCAAATTGACTATACTCAAAAGAGTAAATTATTTTTAAAACTAAGAGTCTTTTTGTTGAAAATTTTTTAATCCATTATCAGTTTTTCGTTAACTTATTAAATTTAAGTTGCTTTTAATTTTGTTTATCGATTGTCAATTAGTTTACTATAATGATACACCATTTAATTTATTTAAAGTAAAAATTATCTGCCATCATAATGTAAAATACAGTATACATTTTAAATACAATATATTTTAAAATATTTTATAATTCCAAGTTGTAATGGATTACAAATAAATTTAAATAACTGAAGTTCAACTTCTCTCTCCCCAGGAACCTAAGTTAAAAAGTTAGTTAAGGTTAAGTTATTGGTTTAGGAAAAGGGTTTTTTTTTCTTATTTCCAACACAGCAGGATAAATGGTCAAATAATCCTTGACCCGATTTTATTGTATGCACCAAATATTTGGTTAAGGTCAAATCTGAAGTAAAATTTCATTACCACAATGCCCTAACAAAAAAACAAAAAAACAAAAAAAAAAGAGGATCTGGTTACTCACCATAAATTTATGGGTTCATAATTATTTTACATTTTTCAAAGCTGAATTTTAGATAATTTTTAAATTGCAAGTTATTTAGGTGGTACGAAAATGCTGTATTTTTTTTCTAATTAACAATATATTGGCATAATATTTTGGTGATTCATTGCTATTAGTCAAAGAGTTAGGGCAAACTGAATAGATGGCATTGAAATTTTATCTGTAAGTAAAATTCATTTGCCAAATTTTTCATATGGATCATAATTTAAAAAGGTAGTTTTTAATTAAAAATGACAAAAAAAATCTCAGTCCAACGATCTCTTAACCTCTTTCTATTATCTATCTATACTTATATATAAAGAGAGAGCGATTTTGTACGTGGAGGGTAATCTCCAGAACATATATATATATCCTTCGGATATATGCTATCCCACCCCGTAAGGAAAAGGTTTAATATTTTTAAAATTCAAGGAGAGGAGGTATTGATAAATACAAAAAGGATTTTTGAAACTGGCAACGTTAAAGGGTTTATTGAAGAAAACTACATTTGGAACTACTCTTTTTATTGGACATTTAAGGTAAAAAAGGATTTGCAATTTATTGGGTATCAACTGGAAATTTATTGGTATAATATTTTGTTCAACCCGGACAAAGTCGGGACGGGCCGCTAGTATATATATAAAACAGTTCCGTAACTGACTGACTGACTGACAGACAGATAACGCGCAGACCAAACAGCTGGACCTAAAGGGCTGAAATTTTGCATGGCGATTCTTCACATAGTGTAAGGGTGCACTAAGAAAGATTTTTGAAAAATTCTTCTTAGATTTTTTAAATTAAATTTTTAAGCTGTTTTTGTAACATTCTTTAAAGTTTGCATTTAAAATAATAATCCGAGGCTTATAAAATTTATATCACGAGAAAGACCATAAAAATTCCTTTAAAATGAAATCTTTTTCGAATCTTTACCTCCATTTTCTGATTTTTGGGGAATTTTTAAAGATTAATGTTTAGAATTTAATTTATTAAATGCTGATCACGTGGTTTCTTTTCTTTTTGGGATACTTTAAACTAATTTTGCGTCAGGTGCATAACAACGAAAAAATTGACAAAAAAATATTTTATTTTTCTTTCTAATGCGGCAGACGATTGGGCATTATTAAAAAAAAATAATATTAAATACAGTAAAAGAAATGTTTCTCAAACTGTACTATATTCTTTAGTATGGTCTATTAGATTTAATTTGAATATTTTCTTCTACATAATTTTCTCTATAAAAATATCCGTTACGATTTTTTTTATAAATATATATATTTCTTTTTTTGGCTTTAATTGCATACATTGACTGTTATATTTATTATAAATATATTTTTTTGCTTTTTTTGGCATTAATTGCATACATTGACCGTTGTATTTAATTTGAATGTACTCCGTAGCGAAGCACGGGTATTCAGCTAGTATATATATATATATATATATATATATATATACACTGAAGTGCCACTGAATTAGGGATAGCAAAGCCTATGCAAATTGTGTAGCGCTGCGCATCATGTATGCGCAAGTGAGGGCGCTGTGGTAACTGTATATATAGCGCGTACTGTGGTTGTTCTGAATTAGTTGTTGGAATTGCCAGTATAGGTAAACTGCCTGATTTAGACGCCTTCGATCGCGGACAAATCGTAGGTGCGCGACGCATGGGCCATTCAATTTCCGAAATCGTCAGACAGCTAGGATTTTCAAGGTCGACAGTGTCAAGAGTATACCAAGAATACATGGATGGTGGAAAAAAAACTAGCCATCGGGCAAACTGCAAAGGACAATTAGCCTTGACAGTGCGTGGTGAGAGACGGCTCAGGCGTATTGTACGTAGCCAGCGAAGTCAAACATTAGCTCAAATTACCACCCAGTTTAATGACGGTGCCAGTCGTACAGTCAGTAAACGGACTGTGCAACGCTCGCTTCACCGTATGGGTTTCGGGAGCCTTCGACCTACGAGAGTACCATAGCTCTATACTCGCCATTGGGCTGCACGTCTTGCCTGGGCAAGAGAGCACAGAGACTGGAGTGTAGAGGACTGGAAACGAGTAGCATGGAGTGAGGAGTCTCAATTCCGACTACTTAACGCCGACGGGAGGCTGAGAATATGGCGTCAGGCTCATGAAGCCATGGATCCTGCATGCCTGGCTGGAACTGTACAAGGGCATGGTGGCTCAATCATGGTCTGGGGTGTTTTTTCGTGGCACAGTTTGGGATCTTTGGTGCGTGTACCAACCTCCCTCAATGCAATTCGGTACGTAGAGTTGCTGGGTGATCACCTCCATCCGTTTATGCTGTTCTGTTATCCGCACGGTAATGGAGTTTTCCAGCAAGACAACTGTACAACTCACAAGTCCCATTTGGCTACTGGCTGGTTCGATGAGCATTCCTATGACTTCTCAGTCATGAATTGGCCACCTAGAAGCCCAGACTTAAATCTTATTGAGCATCTTTGGGATGTTTTGGAACAAGGCGTGAAAGGCCATCACACAGCACCAAAGAACCTTACTGAATTATGAACAGCTTTAGCCAATATTTGACAAGCCATTCCCGTGGAACGTTTTCAGAAACTTGTTGAATCTATGCCTCATCGTGTGGCAGCTGTTATCAAGGCCAGAGGAGGCCCAACTCATTACTAGGTAGGTATCCCTAATCCAGTGGCACTTCAGTGTATATATATATATATATATATATATACAGAAGCTGTTCACACATTTTATAGACGATTTTGGTAAGCGGTAATAAAAATTCATCTGCTGCAAAAGAAATAATTGCAATTGTACTATGTTTATAAAAGTCAAAATTATTGTCTGCGGCTTCAAAGTTTTGATTTTATTCAAAATGGCGTTTTTAACAAAGCAGTGGTTCGAAGGCTACATTTATGCTCTTTCCGAAGAGAAATATGCATACTCCGTTATCCAAAAACGATGTGAAAGTCATGGTTTTGTGATATCTAAAGCGTCGATAGGTAATATCGTCAACAAGAAAGGAAAAAAACGTCAAATTGGAGCCTCAAGTGGGACAAAAATTCCAACAAGTATCCAAGGAAAAAACGGACATCTTCGACTATTGCAAAGGTACGTTGTTTAATGTTAAAAGAAAATCCCCCTAGTCAAAGGACAGTTGCAAATTCATTAAAATGCTCGGTGTCCACTGTAAACAAAATGATAAAGGTTGATTTAAATCTTAAGAAAGCGAAAAAACGCAATGCGCATCGTCTTCTTCCAAATCATATCGCTGAACGCAGGACACGCTGCAGAATTCTATATGAGAAACACTTATCCAAAGAAAAATGGAAAACAATTGTCACAATAGATGAATCATGGGTGTATTTAAATGATTGCAACAAAAAAAGAGCCATTTATTATCATAAAAGGGGAGAAAAAAAATTTAAGTACATGGTTCAAAGAATCGAAAGAAAGTTTTTCTAAGGGATTCATGATTGTTGCTGGTTTTTCTTATAGTGGCAAGTTAAAAATAAAGAGAGTGGAAAAAAATGTCAAGATTAACTCCAAATACTATCAGGAACATATTTTATCGCCAATTTTTCTGAATGAAATACCATCGCTTTACCCACAGTGCCATCAATCTGTGAGACTCCATCAGGACAAAGCTAGCAGTCACACATCAAAATCCACTGTAAATTTCCTAAAAGAAATGGAACAAAAATTTGGTATCAAGGCCATACCCGTCACTGATATCCCTACCAAATCTCCCGATGTATCACCTATGGATTTTTGTGCTTTCGGACTTTTAAAATCTGCATTATCCAAACGTCGTCCCAAAACCCTTACAGGACTCTGGAAAGCTGTTGAGGAGGAATGGGATAGAATACCTCTTCTGACACTTGAAAAGGCATTATTATCCTGGAAATTGCGGTGTCGAAAGATAGTTCAGAATAAGGGATGTCAAATAGAACATTTAAAACACAAGAATTTTATGTAATTTAGTTTTGTGAATACAATATACATCGTCTAAAAAATGTGTGAACAGCCTCTGTATATAGAACTTTTTTTCTAGGGGTACGCGGAGATACGGCGTATTCCCACCTTTTTTTTTTAAAGTATTATTTTGGCTTAACTTAACCGAAATTTTAAGAAACTGACTAGTCAATTGTGAGTTTTTGTTCCCCTATGACGTCACGTGTGAAATCACGGTATAATAAATACGCACCTTCATTTGAGAAAGCGCCATATACCCACCTATTTCTTTAGAAAAAAAGCCCTGTATATATATATATATATATATATATATATATATATATATATATATATATATATATATGTAATATATCCATTACATCACGTCCATAAATTATAATCTGAAAGGGAAAACTAGCTCATATTTACATGGCTGGAGCTAGACT